>VXBT01012115.1:589937-648984 GCA_013400235.1 Oriolus oriolus | reverse complement strand
GGCCGCTGCGGAGGCTGCGGGGGCACGGCCGCCGCCGCAGCAGCGCCTTGCTCCGCTGCCCACCTTGCGGCACTGCCGCGGCTCCGGGGGGTCTTGGCCGCCGCCGAGCAGCGGGGAGCAGCTGGGGCCGGGCCGGCGCTGCGGCGGTGGATGCTGGGGCCGCCGCCCCGATTGCTGCACAGGGGGCTGCGCGGCTGGAGGATGCTCCGGTGGCCGGCCTGGAGAGGAGGAAAAAAGGAGGAATCGAAGCGTCCTGGTTTTGGGGTTTTTTTTTTCCCCCTCGTTAAGTGAGCATGACTAATGATGACAGGTATTTTGGCAAAAGGGACCTCGGCGTAGTTACTGGTGGCTTTTTAATGTTGTACCAAGGTCTTTAAGCGAAAGAAATAATCGTATTTTTATGTGATGTAGGGAAGTGCAAGGACTGCAAGTGAAAAGCAGTGTAAGAGCAAAGGCAGGAAAGGCTGCAAAAGCGAAATACCTAATTGAGATCTCTGGGCAATTTTTTAGGGAAATTGCACAATTACTAGAAGTTTCCATCCATATGTAAGGACTGACTTAACACCCAGTGAGCTCTTACTTCCTGAGAAAAAGTTCAAACCCCGTATGCCATTCTGCAGTAGCACTGCTGTCAAGGATTTGCCTATGCAGGAAAGTGCTGGTTTGTTGTTTGCTTGTTTGGTTGCTTGTTTGGCTTTTTTTTTGTAATCCAAATACAGCAATACCACCAGCATTTTCATTTTCACCTAATCTTTGGCCAAGATTATAGCTCAGTTTATTATCTCCATGCACATCCATCCAATCAATCCTGAGAGCTGATCCTTTCTTCATACTGCCTTTCATTATTGCCAGCTGTTGGCTTCCTCTGTTGATTTGTTACCTTTTTTTTTTTTTTAATTTTTTTTTTTTTTTATTTTGAACCTTCTTTGAGCTCTTTATCCAACAGCTTCTGTCGGCACTGCGTGACAGTCCATGTTCAGCAGAGCCCACCCCATCTCAGTTTGTCCACATGGCCCCTGCAACAAAGTGCATATTAATCTAGCATGTAACCTGCCAGTTCTTGTAATATCCAGCTGATGGTTGCCATTTTAGCAGTCTGGTGTTGCTTTTCTCCTCTGTTCCTAACGTGCCACCACACTGGCACACTGTAGCTGACTTAAATGATGTTTTCCCTCAGACTTTGTTCTCTAGTTTCTTTTACCCACAGTTCTTGCAGAGAGCTCCTATCAAATCATTCTGTTAGAAACAAGAAGACTTTGTGAAACCCCTAACATCTGTATCCACATCCCACACGGTGACTCTGCAATGAACTCAACAACCTGAGAGACTTTAACTTTTTCGCCTCCAATTCTGTTGGTTTCTGGTTACTGTATTCAGTGAAGGTTTGCACATGTGGAGTCTTGGATAGGCACTTTTGTTCTACCTCTATATTCCCTCATTCTGCACTGGTGGCTCCCCTGCTCTGCTCAGGCCTTATAGATGTTCTGTAAGGAGTGGTAGGCTGTCATGGCCATTTGGTGCCTCTGTAGTGTTTTCAGTTTAAAGTATGAATGGTGAAATTGTGATTTGTAGAAAGTTTTGGAGGCTAACAGTAGTCTGTAGGTCCAAAAAGACTGGAAACAAATGTTCTAGCAGCTACTCCCCTTGAGCTGTATCTTTTGGCACAGTTCAATGTCATCAGCAAAATACGGTTTTCATTGAGTCTTCACAAGGGATGTACAAAGTGTGCCAGTAGACTGAAACCCAGATGAACTTTCCTTCTCTTTAACCCTACTGTAGACATTCCCAGTTCCTCCAGATAGTTAGTTTATTTGGATTTAATTTGTTGAAAAAAACCTTTCAAAAATCATAAGCTAAATCAAGTCCGTATACTTGCTTTTGAACAAGAGTCACACACATGGCATAAAAGGGTATTACCACAGCAATTTGGGCTCTCACCTTAACCTGTACTCCTGTTAAAATGGAAACAAAGCCAAAGACTGCTCCAAAGGAGAGGGGTGGCTTTTGCTTGCCTCCTCCTTTCTTCTCTCCCACCTCTCATCTCCCCTTTGCCCTCCAGCTCCAAATACCTTTTTGGTTTAATTTATCTGCCTTTGCATTTAGGAAGAAGACAGTTATTGGAGGTTTCTCTTTTAAATCTGGGGAAGTGGAGTTTGCTCATTACCTAACCTTTGTTTGCAGCCCTAGTCAGCAAACAGGCTGGCCAGGAAGGTCAGGGAGGTCAGAAAGGAGAGATGCAGAGAATGAGGGACAGGAGCCTGCGATCTCTTGGCAAAAGGGGAGGATCAGCCGTGGGGTCAAAACAGAGGAGTAGGAGGAGGGTGTAAAGGTAATGGGCAGCTGGCAGAGATGGAGGGATAGGAACTGCATAGGCAACAGGCAAAGATGAAGTCCTTCAAAAAGGCTGGCAAAAACCAAGCACCCTTAGACATGATTAATTCTGCACTCCGCAGGAATGAAACTATTCCCGCCTGTGATTTCTGTGGCAGGCGTTCCCAAAGGCCCCCACTGCTGCTAGAGCCCTGTTATCTGAGTCATTGCAGTGGCACACCAGTGACACACTCTCTGCCACAAGGGCCTTACAGTTTAGCATGACCCAAAACACAACAAAGGAGTGTAAAAAAGTATTGTAAGAGACTGGGAGAGGAAGGACAACTGGACCCTTGGAAGCCTACATTGCATTTTATGTTATATAATGTCACAGTTATAGTCAGAAGTAAATAACATACAAGTAATGTACATACATAGTAGCAACCCACCCTCAATCTCAGCCATTTCCACTGTCTTTCTTTTCCCATTCAAGAATGAGGAAATCCTGGGGACCCGATTTAACCTCTTGTCCAAGGGCCTGTTGTTGGCAGTAGTTAGGGCAGAAGGCTAACACAGGCACAGCTGAAGCACAGTATGTGCTGCTAGAGGTCACAGCCTTTGACTTGCAATGTTCTGTGAGAGCAACAGCAAGGAGCAGTTGGACACGTACAAGCTTTTCTCTGTCTCAGCCTGGAATAGCCCGTCTCTGTCCCTTGTTCTGCCCTGCATTGCAGTCTCACCCCTCTTTGTAAGTGAGCTGGGTACAGAAGTTACTTCTCAGCTGGACCGGTTCCCAGCCTAGCTCCCGGGGAAGGCATGCAGAGATCCTGCCAGCCCGTGTGGGAAGTGTCCGGGCAGGCAGGGGGGCAGCAGGGCTTGTAGAAGCTGCTGGAGATGTTCTGCTCCAGAGGCACACGGCTGGCCTCAGCTGTGCTTGTGCAAAGCAGGTTGTTTTACTAAACTGCATTTTCAGATGCCTAAAATGGATTTTGATACCTTAGGTTTCATTTTCCTAGGATGGTAATCACTAAGCCAGCAGTTCATCTCCACCAGAGTGAGGAGGCCCCATTCCCAGCCATGCAGTCCCAACATCTCTCTTTTGTCAGCCCTGCTACCTGTGAATGAATGAAGCCCTTCAGTCACCAGTGTCGGTCACTAACCAAGCAGAAACGTGACCCTGAAAGAAACAGCTGCCTGCTTTTCTGCTGTGTCATTCAGTTGTATCAGCTCACAGGCAAGTCACATAAGCTCCACAGCCACCACAAGTGAGGAGGCAGGCTCTTTGGCCGGGAAGAAGTTTGGGTTAGAGGAGAAGGAAAAGGAGAAGGAACAAGACTTCCCCCTTATGGCAAGATCAAGCCACTGGATATGCTTAGGTGCTCACAGGTGCAGCTTTAGAGGTCAATTTACACGTGTTAAACCAGGCATACACAAACTCTGCAGGAGCCAGCAGTGCTGCCGTTTGCTGCAATCCCTAAATTCACTCCTATTTTATAACAGCACGGTTCTAGTTCCAAATCTCTTATTCATGTAGAAATACTCATTAAAGAAGTTTTAGTAAATAATTGGAGAAACATCAGTTCTCAGCCTGCAGGCTTCTGCGCTTTGAGGAAACAAGTATCTTTTGAAGATATGTTGAGGTACATCCCCTAATTATCATTTGTATATAGTATAAGCAAAACTCATAAAGAGAATGGAACTTTAAACCACACAAGTGTAAATTTCCCATGAGTTCCTAATGCAGAGCAGTACCTTGGGTTTAAATAAGCCTTTTCAGTGTCCCTCACTGCTGCCAGTTCCTGTGATGAAGTGTGCCCTACCTGCCTTAAGATAGGGAAGATGCTCATCCTTGCTAAGCTCCCTCTCACTGCACACTGGAAAAAAAGTTTGAATGGACCGATGTGCTTCTTTCTTCATGCCAGCCCTGCATCACTCCTAACTGCTCATCCCTCTAGCATGGACTTTGTCCTCACTTAACAGAGCGTATTGTGACATGGCCCGGAGCTACCCACAAAGATAGCAATTACTCCTCTATGCATACACTGCTGGCCTGGTTTTCAAGAGGTCTGAGCAGTCCTACTTCTTCAAGGAGCAAAAGGGCTTGAGGATACCATGCCCTGTGGAAATCAAGCCATTAGGGGTAGGAAGGAGACGTGAAGGAAGGCATGAGGCCTTGTAGGAAAGCATTGCTTCTATTCAAGGAGTGCATCAGTAAGAAGCTGCCACAGTCAAGGGGACAGAGTTAATAATCTAACAGAACTTTTTTACAGGCCAGAAAATCCTGTGAAAGCCTGGATGGCTGCACGCCGCATCTCTGAAAGCAGTGACAAATCACATTATGGTTGAGGCACGTAAAACAGTTCTGTCAAAGCCATGGCTCCTGGCGTGGCTGATTTGACTGAGTGAGACAGTCGTTGTTAGTACTGCTGGTTAATGGTGAGGCCTCGAGGGCAAGTAAACTATCTTCTGACTGAATGTTGGGCCTGGGCTTTCTCCAAAGGAGAGAAATGTATCAAATGGACGGAGTTAGTCCTTGTGATGCCACCATAGGGGTAGCTCACTTCCATAATTTTCACCAAGGAGGAAGGAGAGAAGACCAAAGTAGCTGCTGTATCTGCTGAGCAGCACCTGGACCCACGGTCAGCCTTAGCAAATAACTGGTCCTCCCACTGTGGGACCCAGCTGTGGCTTCCAACTCACCTTGCCAGCCTTGGGGCGCCTTGACTTGGCTGTGATTACTCCTCAGCAGCACAGCTACAGGGCAGCAGAGCAAGGGCTGCAGTACATCTGCCCACCACTTCTCCACACACAGCTTTCCACCCAGGAATCCTATTGTCATGAGACATTAGATGTTTTAGGCTCATTAATTCTGGTGACACAATGCAGAAATGTATTTTTAGAGGGAGTGAGCAGGTGTCCATGGCAGCATTTTAGCTGACAGTGCTGCAGAATTGCTATTCAGGAGTACTTGGTTGTTCTTTGTATCCTGATTTGTTATTCTTAATACTTTACCTCTTCTTAGCTTCAGGAATGGCCTGGATGAGACAAAGGGAAACACTTGCACCCTTGAATGGACTTTCATCCATTAGGAAACTGGAGAAGTTATACTAATGATTCATCTGCAGTATTGATTGTAGATGATGGTTGGGAAAGAGACCAAAACCAAGAAATTAAAACTAATGACTGTACCAGATTGAGAAAATATTTTGGTTCAGAAAATTACATCAAAATCATGCTTTTTTTCACTCAAGTGTTAGAAATCTGCATAAAAATTATTCAGTTGGAAAATTGGTTGCTAGTATTATAAAGAATGACAATTTATATTTACAGTTACAAACTGTTTTCATTAATGTATATATTTTGCCTAACAACCTTAAATAAAATCTTTAAGCCTGCTGTAATATAATCCTCCATAAATATTTTTTAACTTCCAGACAAGAATATGTAGGACCATAGAGCTCATTTTCTAGGAGAAACAACACAGTAAGTGAGTTTGACCCAAACCCATCTGAATGTAATTACTAGGATGGCAAACTGGCTTCTAATGACAGTCACAAGCACCATGCTTGAATCTACAAATTATTTCGTTTATCTGAGCTCCCACTCTTTGTATTTGTATATGTACCTATAAATTTTATTTTGCAGCAGTAAAGTTCAGGACGTTCTGCTGGCCTTTGGAAATTAAGGAGAGATTTCCCATTGCTAAATATGAGCAGAGATGCTGCTGTCTAGAGGCTGAAGTGATCTTTAAAAACATACCAAAAACCCTGTCAAGAAATTCATTACCACAGAGGAGCCCATTACAAATATGTGGCCTGACCACAGGGCAGGTATTTGGAAGCAAATCAAAACTGAGTACAAAAAAAGATTTTTCAAATTCACTAATACTCCTTTCAATTAATAACCCACCTGCTAAGTGTAATGAACCTGAACTTATTGTGACCATTAATGCTCTAAAGTAGCCTTTTGTCAAAAAACCCCCAAACCAAAACCAAAACAACACTGAAAGGCAAATCAATGGCATTGCCGCTTTCTCACATACTGAGGTAAAAGGTTGATTCTTGCAAAGGCTAGAAAAAAATTCCTTGCCTTTAGGCTTAAAATGATTAATTATTACTCACAAAGATACCAGAAGAATATGGAGAGCAGGAAGGAGGAGTGCTGAGGTCTTAGTCCAGAGCAAGAGCTGTGGTGGTGCATGAAGAGAATTACATTTCTCAAGGTGAATATTGTCCTGCTCTGAGATCAGAAATTAGTGGACAAGGTACTGCAACCCATTTTCACCCCAAGCAGGAAAGCACAGGGTCTGCCCAAGTGGTTCAAGGACTGGGCAAGTAAGGGCTCAGGTCACGGTGGGGATAGGGGGTTAGTGAAAGGAGTCCAGGCAAATGCTCCATTTGGATGACAAATGCTTCACCAGCCTGACTCCTTTTCACAGCTGACTGCGTTCAGGAAGAGGTTTGAAGGATTACAGCCTGAAGTGGTTGACCTTTCCCACCTCCCTTGCCGGGAAGCTGGAGGTCAAATGAAAGGTTCGGAGTTCCGTGGCACGCTGAACACCGCGTGTGGCGTGGGTCTCACGGCTGTGTGCCTGAAAGGAAGCGCCTCACAAGGGCTGCAGTGGGGGCAATGACCACGGTGGCATCAGCTCCTCGGAAAGCAGCTGCAGCCCCAGAGCTCAGCTGAGCCTGCCCTGGTGCACAGCTGTAATACTACGGAGTCCAGCTCCATACAGTCTTTTAACCTTTGAATTCTGCAATAGTTTTTCTTTCAGACTTCTTAAATGGCTTTGAATTGTCAGGCAATGAGAAGTGAAGCTTGGAAGACGTGAAAAAAATTAATAAATTTTTTGAACCTCAAGAATTATTTTTATGGGTATGTATATCTCCTGTCTCTGTTGATGTCTTACAAATAAGAAAAAAGGATTTTTAAAAATAACCTTGAAGTTTATTTTTAATACAGGAATCATAATTAATTAAAACTGCAGAAGTTAATTTTGAGCTAAGTGCATACCTCAGGTACCTCAAGACAGGGATATATTTAAAATGACAAGCAAACAAAATCCATTACATAGACAGAAATTACAGACAGAATAAAATTTAAACAAGTCATTATTTGAAATGCAAAAATGTAATATATATGTTTTAAAATAAGTTAGATGAATTATTTTTCCACTTTCTTTTCCCACCTTTCTAAATCTTGTGGAAGGACACATGCCTCAGGCAAACTCCAGAACTATTTCCTTTCTGATAAAAGGGTCTTTCTGTTTCAAAGGCTATCTGCTCAGTAATATAGCTAAAGCTATTTCACATTCAAGAAGAGTAAAGCTTTTCATTTAGTACAGTGGTAATGTTAGGAAAGACGCTTAATCTTCAATTTTCTGAAGTGTCTTTAAACTACTGTCAGATATTACCCTATATCAGTATGCAACATTCACTCTCAAAAATGCCTGCTACCTTTTTGTTTTTTCTTTTTGTAACAAGCAAATACAAAATAAAATAAGCCAAGTTGTTTTCTTGGTTAATATTAGCTCACTTCCAAGGGACCTGTTAGAGGGGGATCAGTTGTCCTGTGTTGGGTGAACAATCCTGGTGTACATCCTCTGTTTTTTGACCTCTTCAGACACTGTTTCCTTCCAGGGCTTACAGGCTGCATAGCCTGCTCCTGCCTTTGGCACCTTACATGCTCCATGGGGTACCCTCTGGGATACTTTTTGGGGGGTGTCGTGTGGGTGTTTCAACTACAGTAAAATCTGATTTCCCCATCTCTAACTACAAGATAGGGTAACAGAAGAAAAACACGGAGAAACTCTCTATAACACTGTAATCTAGTTGGCATATACCATGGTTGTTCCCCTCTGTCTTATCTGCCTCATACCTCTCCTATGCCAGCAGATGAATTCCCATGCAGTGTTAGTCTGGACAGGGCCTGGAAACAATGGAAGAGAGGTAGAGGGAGAGAACCTTCCCTCTTCCACAGGGTTGGTGGTCCTGTCCACAGCAATGGTGACACAGCAACAGAGGCTTTCCCTCTAGCTGCAGCAAGCCACAGCAGTGCTGAAACACTCTGCTCCCTTATTCAGTGCTGTGCTGGTGCCACCACTTTTTGACATGTCATAGCATTTATATCAATGAGCCCCAATCATAATTTTTAAAAATGTGATTGTTTTACTGTCCTCAATTCCTCGAACTCATGACCAGATCTTAAGAGCTGATGAAGAAACAATATGCAATTCCCAGAGTATCTGTCAAACTACAATGTAACAGCTGAATTGCTGGCTTGTGCCTTTTTCTCTTCACTAGATCCTTTTCCTCCCCTTTCCCACTGGCTGCACTGTATAACCATGCCACAGAGATGTTAATGTAATTACTGGGCATGGTAAATCAATGCGGGCTTTGAACTGCCTGGGTGTTATGTTCATGCCCTCTTTTCTGGGGCAGCCCTTGTACAGCCGGTGCAGGGAAGCAGAAACGTGCTCTCTAACCACCAAGACCTCAAAGGACTAAAGCAATGCAGGAGATCATTTTACCATTATAGTGGTGGTGATACAGCAGCTACACTCTCTGTGCAAGATTCTGCTGTAAAGTAACATACTTCAGGAGTTCCCAATGCAGCTACAGAAAATGCTGTTCCACTTTTTGCTTGAGGCTGATATTATGAAATCAGTAGCAAATCCTTTAAGAGCTTAAGATAATAATCTGGTTGGGTTTAATTTATGAGAAGTCTTTCTTGTGTTTAAGAGAGTGATTTAGGATTTGCTTTGTATAAGCTCACACATCTCTGTCTGCTGGCATCAGAGCTAGGTATTGCTTTGTCTTTGTTTTAGAGCGAGAAGCTTGTGTCTCCAAGCCTGGTGCCCTGCACCGCCTTGTTTGACAGCATCCACCTACCATGGGCACAGCTTGAGGGGCTCAGATGCAAAGAGTGGTGGAAGGTGTCAAACATGTCTGTCCTGGGCTTTTACCACCTTCCCTTTGGGACGGTAAATATTCCAACACCACCTTCCTGAGAAGCTGCCTTAGCAGGGAGCGAGGGCTATGGAAAAAGCTGGTGTTATTTTAACCTCAAGAATTAGTATATTCAGCTGAGATAGACTGTGGTGTCCAGCATTTAGCTGGTGTAATTTTATATACACATAAGCCTGGGTTTAGTGGAGCTGCTGTTTTGCATGAAGAAATAGGAAAAAAAGGAGGATCTTCCAGTAACTTTTTTACAGAAAGAAGATGAGCAGCAGAAGGTCATCAAAGATTATAACATCTCTGGGGTTGCAGAGACTGCCCTTTGAGAGAAATTTCTGTAGGGCATTTCCATGTCAGCTCATTCCTTGTGTGTACTTGTTATGAAAGCTATCCTTGTTTTTCCCAACACTGAGAATTCAAATTCCATTTTGTGACTTAGTTTTGTGTTTTTTGCCATTTCAGAAGACACTATATTCCTGTAAAACATCACAGTTTTATGGTGCTGAAATGCCAGGCAAGGATTTGTAGTGACTTTCACCAAACCACCTGAAAAGTAGGTCAGTAGCTATACAATTTCAAGAGACCTGCAATGCTACAGCAGAAACTGAGTTAATCCTGATGTATATGATGAATGTACCTCCTAACCTCACTGCAGGGGACAGTGTGGACATAAATATATCTTCAATCATCTTTTCTCAACTGGTTATTTCCAAAGGGGAGGGCCTTGTGACATTTTCGTTTTCATTAAATACCATGGGGCAAAATCTGTTGATCTTGTTTGTTCAAACAGAGGCATCTAAATCCAGATTTAGCCCATAAACTCTCATGAAGGGAAAACAAAATTTAATGGAACAGAAGAATATGTAATAAAACATAGTTTAATTTATGTCTGGAATTCCTCTTTCCAAAGTAAACCTGCAATTAGCTATACTCAGATGAAGGACAAACCTCTCATGGTGATGGTTCAGCTAAATTTGTAGATTTAGGTCTAAGCAGCTACACAAAGTCACTGTTAAAACCCTGCAGGAAAGTCCTGGTGTATTCTGACTGAGTGGGTTTTCCTAGAGCAGTTCTTCTCTGCTGTATTTCATTTCAGCCTTGGTTTGTTGCTTTTAAATAGCTATTTTTAAAATTCTGAAATCTCTTTATAGCTGGCAGACAGAAAGCGTAGGCTGCCGGCAGAGAAATGGGTAGGGAAAAGGAGGGAAGGAGGGAGAGCAGATCTGAAGTACGTCAGAATGAATGCGAACATTACATTACATAATGTAACATGTAAACACTTTTAGAACAATGTTAAAGCCTTTTTATACTGAGCTGACACCAGAGAACAGCGCAGAGATAAGCACACTAAGCTCACAAATATTGCATGGAATCACACCCATTCCCATTCAGTAGTTCCCATTGAGCTATAAACCCTTGGACTAATGGGATGAAAAAAGGCAAATTACGTGTCAATAACTTAAAATAAAAATAGAAATATCCAAGTAACTATAGGTTTCTCAGATGGGGACTGATGGGGAGATGAGGGATTATAGAAAGGATTTTGGTGGCCTCTTAGGTGGTGGGTAAACATGAGCTCCTGGTGGGACGTGTGGCTTCAAAGGATTACAGCAGGCTCCAAGAAGCAGGAGATGACAGGAAGAAACACAGCAGTAACCAACCCACTACTGAAATAACACCCAGACTTCAAAGGCTGGGCATCAGAAGGGTGGTGGGAAAATGGCAACCAGAGCCATTGCTGGTGCTGGTGGGACGATCAGCAGAGCCGGCTGTGCTGAGGGCTGGGGCAGCCTGATGGCCCTGAAAGGTTTTGTCCTGATGAAGAAGGGACTGCACTGGTGAGAAGCAGCTTCTGTGCAGATCAGATGACACTGCTGAGAGGTAGAGGCATGAGGGAGAGGACCACAGCAGTCCTCCAGGGCTTTTCTTTGGGTGAGAGAGCTAGAAATAGCTATAAAAAAAATCTAATTAGCTTGTAAATGAGGAGAGAAGTGATCTGTCACAGGCTGTAAATAACACAGTTCAGAAAACAAAGTTCTAACAAAGACTTTATGAGTGGAAGCTGGAGCTGGGTAAGTTCGAGCTAAAAATAAAATGTAGATCTTGACCAGTGAAATACCTTATGACAGGATGTGGTTAGCTTCTCTCTCACATCAAATCTTTAAATCAGGATTAGATTTCCTTCCTTAAAAAAATTCTCACATTCAGTCAGCAGAGAGGTGTTCAGCACTGTTTCCAGGGTAAAGGGTAAAATCCTAGAGAGTTATGCTGCAGCCTGCAATGATGCACCCTGGACTTAAAATCTGTGACTTTAGAATAACCACCCTTGAGCAATGTGTGATTAGAAGGGTTGAAAATGTGTATTAATTAACACTGAAAAGCTAATCAAAGTGGGTTGGTAAATCAGGCAACCGTAAAGGACAAACTATAAAAACAAGTTAAGTTTCAGCACTAGAAAATACGTGGGAAAGAAAAGTGTTTCCAGAGAGTAATATTTCTCCTTCAAAGCAGCCTTAAGTAAGAGAATTAATTTATTGTAGGCTTTTTGTGGCTAATGCATACTTGAATGTTCCTCACTTGTGCCTAGGTACATGAATTGCAAGAAGTCCATGGAGAGCAGGCCTCCGTGGGGTTACAGAATTGCCATCAGGCTGTACATTTTCAGCACGGTCTCACACAGACAGCAGAGATGAGGCTTGGGTCCTTCTGCTTCACAGCAAGATTTTTGCTTTGAGTGGAGGATGTCGGTTTCTGTGAGACACAGCTGAATGGCTCCAGCTTTGCCCAGCTGAGAAAGGCTGCAGATGAATTTGCTATAGGAAAATAAACCTTAGAAGCATGTAGATGCTTGTGAAATCCTCTTGAGATTTCATCCCTAGTGTCTTAATGCGTCTGGTTAATTGTCAAGTGCCACGTTCACATTCATCAGTTAAATGAGAATGATTACAAACTGTCTCACCCATTGTCACAGAGGCAAAGGTTCCTTTCAACTCTAATAAATTAAATTAAATTGGCTCAAACCTTGCAACCCTAGACAGATTGGCTTTATGTTGAGAGGCATTAGTTTGATTGACACCTGTCTGGTTGACTGGGAATGGTTACCAGAATGAATAGCATCAGACAATGGGGTTTTGTGTGTTATGGGAGGGATTTTACATGAATAGCCACAACATCAGCTGGTGGACGCAACCAGTTATGTAGCATTAGTGGCTTCAGGTTAGAATATAGGATTCTTATGAAGCCCTGAACATGTGGCTAAATATGTGTAAATATTATCATCGTTGCTCTTTTCCAGCTAGTTCCAGGTACTGAGCAGGAAAGCCTGTGTATTTGCAGAGAACAGCAATTCAGTGACAAAACGTATTTCACTTAGGAGATTTTCTCCACAGTTCTTCCCAGTTAGCAAACACTGGGGTGACCATAAACACCTAGAGTTTAATTTTGTTGCCAGGAAGGGAATCTAACTGATCTTTACCTGTCTGTGTGCTTTAAAAAGTCTTTTACACCGTGACAGCTGCCTGCTCACCAGATCTTCCTGTTTTTTAATAATTTCATCAGATCACTGTCTGCAAGTGTAAGCCCCTACACAGTGGCACTGGTGAGTCATCTTTGCTGAACCTCGTCTGCCCTGCATTTACTGTAAGGAGCTGCTGCGACCTTGCATTCGGTACAGGGAAGCTGTGATGCCACACCAAACACCACAATTGTGTTCTGGCAGCAGAGGGTTGCGTAGAATAATGAAATGGTTTGGGTTGGAAGGGATTTAAGGTCATCTAGTTCCAACCCACCTGATTTGGACAGGGACACCTTTCACTAGACCAGGTTGCTTAGAGCTTCATCCAGCCAGGTCTTGAACACTTCCAGGGATGGGACACCCACAACACCTTTAGAAAACCTGTGCAGTAAGTAGTTGTCTGGGAGCAGTTCAGCATCAGTGTTGCCAGTTTGGCTACCCAGCTAGTACCAATCAAGATGGTTCTGCTTAATCCATTAAGCATTCTTTCTCCTGAGGCTCTGGCATGTTGGACTTTTGAGAGGAATGCAAAAAAGCTTGAAGGAAGATGGGCACATTTTAAAAATTTACTCAACTATTTTAAAGGTGCCTTTTGCTAAGATGTTGTGTAGTTGAATTACACAGCTGTGTAATTCAAAATGCAGTTAAGCTGGCTGCAATTTTGCAAACACCTAAAATTGAGGGTAGACAGCAAGGGAGCTGAATGTCTCTGGTTATAGGCAAATCATGTCCTAACTGTATAAGAAAGGCCTAATGTTCTGACTTCTCTTATAAATTTAGGTACAAAAGACTTGGAAGTGATAATAATAAAAAACAGGTCACTGAGGAGGAATATACCAATAATTTCATCATGTAAATGTGATTGACAGCTAAATGCATTTAGCATTGTGTTTTCTGGGCTAGTCCTTGCAGGTTATCTCATCCTGAGAAACGTTCAGTCAAATTTAATTGCAGCACTGTTTTCTGGCCTCTGTTTCTTGAATCCCTACTCAAGCAGTGTCACTTCTGTCTTCCTTCCTTTCAATGCTTTTGGTGTGGTTCTCACAGCAGAGGCACAGGTGGGTGTAACCATCAGCAAACGCCTCCAGTGAGGGAACAGAAGCAGCCTGTGCAGGCGGTTTCACCAGGCTTGGTGGCAGATGGGGGCGAGGGTGGATAATGGTGCTTGTGGTTTTTCTCACTCTGAAGATAAGGGCTCCTTCTTATCAGTTTCTGTTTCTCTTCTCAGTCGTGCAAGCACAGCAGATTTCAGTGGTTTGCTGCTGACTTGTCCATGTGCTGTAGACTGTCATGTCAATCAGTAAGAATGATTTGTACAAGCAAAGCAGCTGGCACTGGAGATCCTGTGTCCATACCATGTGAAGAAGCTGTATTTTTGCATAGTTTATGATATGATTATGTAACGACACCAGAAGTTTACGTCTTAGGTCCAGGGAGATGTTTGGAAGACGCTACCTTCAAAGTTTCCTTTTGAGGCTGAAAGATGAAAAACCCAATGAAAACAGAAGTGGCTTGGGTCCAGCCTACATCTCACTGAGGAGAAGCTGTGCCCTAGTGGCTGGTAAGATGATATGTCTATTCTGACAAGAGTGGGGTTTTGGCATCTCTATGTTAGGAATTCTTTTTTGTGGGTAGCATAGTACACAGACAACTAGTGCCATTTTTACCTTCCCAGACTAAGCCTTGGATAGAAATGGTGAAGTATATGCTTTTCTTATTCTATTAGCACAGGCATGGCTCTCCCACAGATGAAATTGTGCAACAAGACATTAATTCAGTTTTTGCGTATTAAGTTTGTAACTGCAAGGATGGAAGAATAGCTCCTGACAGTGCCGCCACCTAGATGCAGAGAGACGATCAAAATATTTTTCTGATTTTCAGTATCTAGCATGCTCCGCACATTGCTATTCAATACTACATTCCAGCTGTCATTCATAAATTACTTCAGCTGTATTCTCTCCTTTAATGATAAAAGCACACTCCTTAACAAAAGCAGTGTATTCCATTTTGAATCAATTAATTTTATGTGTACGACTTGACCCACAATAAAATATATGTGGAATAATTGTCTGCTGTAACACCCAAAGTAATTAAAACCACATGAGGACAGTTTTGACAATGTACTTTATCATCAGGACTTATTTTCCTGTCACACACTCACAGGGCAATGTGATGACCATGTAAACAGTCACCTAGGAATGAATAAGTACAACTTTCTCAACAGTCCAGCAATTTCATTTGCTTAGCAAGCCCATCAGTACATAATAACAGCAGGTAAGTACCAATGCCACAGATGTCACGTGGGAGATGTTGGCTGGGAGAGGAGCAGAAGAATATGGCTCCCCTTTTTCTCAAAAAAACTATAGGTTGCTCTGCTCGACCATCTGAATCAAGGAGCAAAAGTGGTGAGTTGCATCACACAACACAAGTTGCTACCAGACACCCATGAAGACAAGTTTTTAATCCATCAGGCCATTGTTATTTGATGACATGAATGTCTGAAGTAGCTGATGTGCCAAGCACCCGCCTTGGTACGAAGATGCACGTGCACTTGGCTTTGCCAACAAGGTGGCATTCCCCTCCTTCTTGTCCTCCTGTCAGCAGCCCCTGTCTTATGCAACGCAGTAGCAACCTCCCCCTCCATGTCCTCACCTGGCCCTGAATGCTGCTTATGTTCTTAAAAAGCTGAAGAAAGCAGTGCTCCTTTTTTGACGGTTACGTGCAGTGGCTGCTCCGTAAAAAGACTTCTCTCAAGACTATGCAGAGTGAGAAAGATGGGGTGAACTATTCAAACTGAAATCTAAATGTAGAGCAGGTCTCTGCTTCTGGAACCTTGAAGGTTCCCGCTTGAAGGGTCAGCATACTTGTGCCTTGTACCTGGACTGATGTCAGGAAGACAGCAAAGGCATTAAAGCTTAATGCATACGTGTCAGCACACTGATGTGCTGTGGAGGGAGGTTGTGCTGCCTGTCCTGTGCTGTGGCACACCTGCAGCACAGTTTTGTGGTGGGGGAGGAATTTCAACCTGCAATGAATCTGCTAGAGATGTAAAGCAGTACGTAGTAGTTCTGATCCTCTGCAGAACTTTGACAAGTGTGCAGGGGTCCTCCTGCTGCAGTAAAGGAGGTCTCTAGTATTGCAGCCAGAGCACAGAAACTTTGGTCCTGGATTGTCTAAACTTAACCAAAACTTGTCCTGCATTTGGGATAGAAAATCCCAATTCTTCCCCTTAAGTTTCTCCCATTCCTGCCATTGTCGGAGAAGCACTACAGGCAGTAAAATAGGGAACAGGTCCCTGAAGAGCTGGGAATAAACAGAGCTGTAATGACAGAGAAAGAGACTTTGAGAGCACTGTGTACAAATTCACCTTTACCCTTGAAGATCAAGACTGAGAACTATTGAGTAGTGAGATGTAAAAGACTAGTGAGCTTTGCTTTGTTTAGAAAAATGCATTTCAGCAGAGATAAGCAGAAAGGCAGTATGTACCATGCGAATGAAATTACCAAAGATAATTGCTACCTTTTCAAAGACAGAAATTCACAAAATTGTACTGGTGTTGTGTTAGTTTTTGTGGTTTAGTTTGGTTTGGTTGTGTTTTTTAATTAGATGCCCAGATAAAATACCTGCATCTAAGGACTGATCCTCTGAATTCCTGGGTTCTCAGCTCAGCTGATGGATTATGGACCTTCACTTTTAAAAGTTCTGACTAATTGCACAGTGGATAGTTTAAAACACAAAGCTATGCAGAAATCTGCTGAAGCAGAATTTGTAACAGAGGTTTTTGCTGCTACAGCAGCAGTTAGCAGGAGTTGAGTGAGCTTAACCCAGTCTGGCAGTGTTTCTGTGAACAGTGACTGCAATGCAGACATACTCAGAGCAGCAAAAGAGGAGTGGCTGCGAACGGTGAAGGAGTTTGAGTCTATCCCACATGCCACAGATTTACTATGATGCTAGGCAATTAATTGCTTAAAAACCAGTATTTTCTGAGGTGTTTCCCCAACATGTTCCTCATTTTTACACACTGAAGACAGCTGGCTTTTTTGTCCCTTTCTGAGCTAGACAGCAGCGGAGGGGCTCTGGCAGGGTGCAGTGTGTCCCTGCTGGGTGCATCTAATCCAGCCTGGAAAGGGGCCAAGCAGAAGTGATAGCTGAGGGCTCAGGCAGCTTGAATGGAAGGCAGGTTTCTGTGTCTGGCTGAGTCTCTGCAGGCTCCACTGCTGTTTTATTAATTGGCTGTGTAAAGGGGTGCCCTGTTTGGAAAAGGTCGAAGGAGATCTAGAGTAATCTTGGTCTGCCTTGAGAAGAAGCTCAACTACTTTAAAGGGCTGGTTATCCTGGTTTAGGCTGCGATAGAGTTAATTTTCTTCTTAGTAGCTGACAGAGTGCTGTGTTTTGGATTTAGGATGAGAATAATGTTGATAACACACTGATGTTTTGGTTGCTGCTGAGCAGTGCTTACACTAAGTCAAGGACTTTTCAGCTTCTCATTCTGCCCTGCCAGCGAGGAGACTGGGGAGCACGAGAAGCTGGGACACGTGACCCCAACTGGCCGGAAGGACATTCCATACCATATAGCATCATGCTGAGTGGTAAAACTGGAAGGAGTTGGCTGGAGGTGGCCCCCTGCTTGGGGACTGGTTGGGCATTGTTTCAGTGGGTGGTGAGCAATTGCATTATGCATGATTTTTTTTTTTTTTGTATATTCTTTTATCATTATTACTATTTTCTCTTCCTTTTCTGTTCTATTAAACTATTTATCTCAACTCACAAGTTTTACCTTTATTTCCTTTTCTCTCCCCAGTCTCACTGGTGGGGAGTGAGCAAGGAGCTGGGAGGTGTTTGGCTGCCTGCTGGGTTAAACCAATAAACCACCATAAATAAGAAAAACAGAATAGGGAAGCAAAGTCCTTCCTCCCCATCCCTGCTGATGAGGCCACTGATGTCGGAAACTAACTGCCTGAAAGGGAATTACCAGACAGAGAAGTCTGAAGGGTTTTATAACTGTAGAAAAAACCCCCCCGAACACTGATTAATATTGTTAAAATTCTAATGCGCACAAATAAGAGATCAGGATGCTCTCTGGTTGTAAAGGTTTTTTGTGTCTTTTAGGGCTGAAGCCCCAGACCTTTGTTCAGAATAATACAACAGAAAAGCAAAGAAGATCCAGGAATAATTATTTCTTTATGATGACTTGTTAATTAATTCTTAATTAAGATGCGGTGTAAAAAGAGTTTGCTCTGTACCCTCATCATTTATTTACTGGAGGCTGCTTCCCTAGTTGAAAATGGCAGGGCAAAGCCATTTATACAGTCACAGTCTTACAACTCCTTATGTGTAACTTGTCTTGGCTGACAGGATTGCTGTACCTTATCCAAACAATATGAAATCAGTTGTTCATCATCTCTTGGAAGACAGAGCTTCCTTTTCTTTAAAGAGAACCATTCTGAGTAGAAAAAGAAACGTTCATTGCAATTTATAAATAAAAGCCAGATATTTTCTGCATGGATCATTGTGTTTAGATGCCAATGTAGCTCCATTAAATGTACAGGGTAGTGCTTCTGAAAGGATATTGCTGATTTCTGCAATATTTGATTTATATATTATGATTTAAAAAGACACAGCCACAACACAGCCAATATTTTGGTGTTATAGGCATTTAAACTGGCTGCTAGATGTCTTCTTTTGAATTCAGTTTGTATACTCCACTGGGCCCATAGAATGAAGAGATCTAAAGTATACGTGTACAGTAGAGGCAAACTGTTCACTTTGTGTAGATGTCTTTGATTCACAGCAAAAATTATTTTCTGACTTACTTGCAATTGTAAAGCTTAGTCTCTTTGCCAGCTAATTGCTACACTAGCTTATGCTTCACACCATACGGAAACACCCTTTTAAATATGCAAAGAAAAAAAGCTAAAAATAAATCACAGCTGCTGTTAGATGGGGGTTGAAAGATACAGCCAAGGCAGAAAAAAAATAGAAAGGAACTGTCTCAGTTTAAATACAGCTAAACCATTTTTAATATCGAGAAGTTCTTTTTCTGTTCTCCAAATCAATATTCATTAATAGTATTCAGAACAGAGAACTTTGAATATAAAACACTGAGATAACACCAGTAATTACAACATGAGGTTTCATAGCTGTAATATTTTTGTACTCCGGGTTGCTTTAATGGTTGCTGTTACAATTGTATTTGGCTAATAAGGACTGATTTATATTAACACGTTTCTTACTGGTATGTTCAATTTAAGTCCAAACCTTGATCTTAACTTACAACAACCCAGAGCTCTGTAGGTGGAAATTAGTTTTCTCTTTGCAACAGTAATTGTTCCTGACCAGCAACAGCAGCTTGACCTCACCCACACAAGATCAAGTGAATATATTGAGCCCTGATATGTTATCTCTGATTTTCTACAATCAGCAAAGTAGAAATCTGAGAAACATTTCACTATGCTGTGCACATTATCCAGATCTATGATAGAAATCTGTCATCTATTGCACAGTCACAGATATTCTGCATAATTCCTGCTGCGTCCAAACAGCCTTTTTTTTTCTGTGTCAGATCTGTGGGTACCCACAGCACAGGAGTGTCAGTGAGCAAGGGGAAAGTAAAACCTTTTCCCTCCCACCTTTCACCTTAAATTGCCATAAAACTTCAATGTTTGTCTCACTTGAGGGGTCTAAACCAAAAATCAGCATAATCTTCATTTAACTCATTGTCTTGGCAGGACTTCCCATCCCTCTTTGTAAGAATGGAAAGCAGGGGATGGACCTTGCCTGCTCCTTCTCACTGGTGGCAGCAGGGCTGGCTCAGCCCAGAGGCCACCATGGCTCCTCTGCTGCCAGAGAAGGGAGGTAAGAGGGGCTGGGCCAGGAGGAGGGTGGCACAGCCAGGGGGGACAGCAGGGCAGGCGCCTTTGGGTGTGCACTGACTGTAAAGGCAGCCTTGGTCATGCTGCCAGGTAGGACACTGTGGTCTGGCAGAAATGGTCTCGCTGGGAAAGGATTATATTTTAATGCTGATCATCTCCCTGGTCCATCTGCCTGTCTGGTCCACTGGGACCTGTGGTGACACCTCCGAGGGGATGGTGGGGCTAAGATTGAGAGGGAGAAGAGGGAACTACTTACCACAGCCTTGCCATGGAGAAATTAGTCTGGGAGCCAGTATCCCCAGTCATTCTGCTCTTCCCCATTCTCTTTTTTCAGGCCCAGCTGATACTGCTGGGAAACAGAAAGCAATCCCTTACAGGCAGTAAAAGAGAGACCTGTTCTGGAAACTGTCTTAGCAGTTAAAGAGGGGCAGCAGCATGTTCTGGATTAATGACAAATGTGTGCATGTCCATCGTGGGGACAACCTGGTGATAATGGATCAGACTCTCATGCAAATACCTGCCTTAATCAGTAACAAAACTTACATTACTATCTGCCTCCATCCAGTGTACCACCAACAGAAATTTTAAAACTTCCAGTTTTGCACTAGTTCAACAGTTTTTGTGTGTTTGGAGCAGTCTTCAAAGTCAAATTGCCTGCTTCCTGCAGAAAGCAGTAATGGACTAAAGCCACCATCATCTGAGGCAGGCTTCACCTCTCAGAGAAAAACTAGTGAAACAGCTGGGTTACAGACCTGAAAGACTCACCTGCAAAAATGTCAGGTGTATTACTGAAATGATAAAAGACTGCTGGGTAGTAGAGTCCTCCAGGATGCATGTCTGATTGTCAGACCTGGAAGCTGAAGCAGGAGTGTGTGAAAAAAATTTGCTGTCTTCAGTATCAGACTGTCCTCTTGGAGAGAAGCTCAGGATTAATTAGGTGCTTCAGCAGTATTTTGTCCCTTGTGAAACAGACACCTATGACTAAGGCTGGCAGCCTGCTCAATTCACAGCTTAAAAACCTTCATGTTTTCAGCTGGATTGTAATGAATGATTTTCTGAAGTAGTCCCTATCTGTTACTTCTTTTTGCTTACTACTTGCTAGTCTCACTCCTGAGCTGAGGTGTGCCTGTTCTCAGCCCCCCACCTGGTGTGAGTTCCTTCCTTGCCCCAGCCATCTCAGTGCAGACATACCTGGTGGTCTGTGGGCTGCGCCTGAGCCTGTCACCAGTTACTGGCCATGCCCCAGTGTCCTCGCTGGGCACAAGGGAACAGAACCCCATCAGTGCAACACTGCCTGGCCAGCTGGGATATCTGTGCTCCAGGCAGTGCCGTTCCCTCTCGTTCTCTGCAGGACCACTGTGGATGCTATCCTCTGGAGAAGTCTGCGTCGCTATCAGTGTGAGCAAAGAGGTTTTCAATCAGTGCACCCGATTTCTGCTGCTAGAGCTCTGCATGCCTCTCTGCCAGAACTGGCATCAGCTACCAACTGTGGTGGTTGCTCACTTCAGATCTGTTCTAGTACCAGAAAAGAAATAATAAAAGCCTTGCTCTGGCAGGCATCAACCAGAGCTAGAAAGCATATGTGCAGCTTGATGCAGAGACTCCTCCACAAACTACAGCAAATGGTTTTATTCTGTCTTTAAGGATTTTCTTCATCCAATGCATTGTGCAAGCCATGACAAATGAGTCACTCCTTAACAAACAATTTGTATCAATTAATGATCACTTCACTTCATACTCACAAGCCTCAGGGCCCTGCTGGTTATTTGATGGTTTTTAATTATGCCTTCAGACACACTTGGTCTTTTCTGATGGGGAGAGATGACCACTGGAGAAGGCGTTTTCCCCACTTGCTTTTCTTGTAGTGATTCCACACGATGCTGGCATGAGCCTGACTGCCAGCAGAGTCTCCTTCCAGCTATCATGTAGGATCTTCCCAAATTAGCCAAGCAGCCTACAGGAGTCCCTATTCCTGACCATAACCAGCCCTCAGGTCCAAACTGCTGCTACTGTAATGCAGGGCAGGCATGTCAGATTTTGGGGATCATATTCTGGTGTCCCTACTCCCACAGTGCAGTTTGTCTGTTACTTCTCAGCCTTCTGACATGGCAAACTAATGCACTCTAGCTGTGAGCTCTCCTCATTTTCCACCAATGAATTTAATCATATAGAGCAGCAAACTGAAAAACGTCACAATTATGCAAATACAGATGTAAATGAAGGATATGAAACTTGGCAAACATCCTTAGAGGGCAGCAGAAGGTGGGGCATGCCGTAACACAGAGGCCATTCAGGAGAATGCATGGAGACTGCTGACGCAGGCTGCAGCCTCTCTGGGTGCTCTCTGCATTCCCCAGGTCACAGGGAGAAGGACACGCTTAAGCACAGACTGCTGCTTCTCTGCTGTAGGACAAAAGGATTGCAGTGGGACTGCGGATTGCCAGGGCCTGTTCTCTGCCCTCACAGGCGAGTATGTCACGCTGTTCTTTTGAACTCAAGAAACACTGTGTAAAAACTCCTTCCTTTATGTCATCCTTGCTTTACTTGAGTAGCTACTCCAGAGCAGACTGGTTTAGAGAAGAGGAACATCTTTTAATTCCCAGCCTACCTGTATTTCTGTCTAGCATGCAAATGTTGGCTTGTACCGACTGTCCCTTTTCCAAAGTGTTCTTGCTTCACATCCACTGTACAATTACTGACAACAAGTGTACTACACTTTCTACTCTTCCCCATTATTAGGATGGCCAAGTTGAGAGTCACCAGCCTTCTCTCACAGGAGAGACTGCCCCTTCCCTTGCCCCTCCTGCCACTACAACGTGCTCTTCCAACCAGTGACCTGCCCAGTAGGCAGGACTCTTCGGAACACCCTGATGCTGCAGACGTGTCCTGCAACCACATTTGCTTTTCACGTGATTGTCTCTTGTGGTGGTTCATTCTCCAGCTGTAATCACATGCCTTCCTCTCTGGATGGCAACAGTAAGGGCCTTGCTGTCACATGGGTTATGGTATTCTCTAATATATAACCTTTCATTTTATTGGCATTCATCCTGTCTCTACTACTGTAGTACTAAAGTTATCTACTAATTCCAATAGGATATCCAAGCACCCTCTCTTTTCAAGTTACCACACAAGTTCAGGACTTTAACAATTCTCACCAACACTGCTCTTATTTATTGCATTGAAATCACTAATGGAAATATTCAAGAAGATAGGTCTTAAGACTGAGGAATTTCTCACTACTAACCTCTCTTTGATTTAATGTAATTGCAGTGCCTCCTGCTCCATTTATTCCACAGATCTTAGACGGCAAGAACTGACAGAAGAGTTTGTGCACAGTGAGCACTATCTCATGGAGCTGTGCAAAAAGGCAGCTCCAGCCCAGGCAGATTGCAGTTGGGATCTGCAGGGGATGGCTTTATTACAAGCCAGCATCAAGTCGCTCTGATGGCAGCCAGTGAACAATTGATTAGTGAGAGTAGCGGTGGGAGTTTGTGAGTAAAGTGAGTTTGTGAGTAAAGTGTTGTGGCTGCAATGTTTGGTTTTCCTATCACCCCTGCAGTGAGAGCCAGCCTGGGGAGAGGACAGTCCCCAGGTGCTGGTGATGGCATTTACAAACGTTCCTTTCCTGCATGGACAGTGGCTGTGCTACAGAGACTCTGTGTGCAAATCAATGTGAAAGAGTAACACCACTGACAGCGGCTCATTTGACCACGTGGGCAAACCCGGCCGCTCCTGGGTGAGCAGTTCAAGCATGTCCAGCACGCCCAGCACGGTTCCCAGCGTCTCGGCAAAACATTAGCCCCACCCCTGGCCAGTGCCTGGCCCGTGGCAGCCAGCACGCTCCTGAGTAATGCCTGAGCACGGTCAGAGCGGCGTGGGTGGTTTGCTTGCAGCAGCCCTGCCTGGGAGGATGAGGCAATTTGTTAGCATAGATGTAAGCCACTCAATGCCAGTTGGCCCCGGCACCTGGGAGCAGCATTCCTGGGCACATCTAATTTATTGTTATGGGCACAGACTTTGTGAATGCCGCTGTGGGATACCTTGGCAGTGTGCACGGTACTATGTGGCCCAGATCTCTTTGAATATCAAAGCATCTTTTTGCCTTTAAAAATATGAGTACCTGCTGTTATATCGGGGGGGTCAGTGTACCCTCTACTAGTCTGGCTGATGAGGCCATTCCCTGCTATGAGAGCACCTGGCAGGAGATGGCTCAGCTGTGCACTGATCTGCTGCTTCATGGCTGCAGAACTAGTTTTAGGCAAACTGAAAGCAAAATGGACACTACCTGTAACCCAGCTGAGGTGCCAAGGAAGCCTGGTGCTCTTCAAAGTAGTGGGGTGGGAGGTAAATGGCACAATATTTACAAGGATAATGCAAAGAGCTTTCATTGGCATGGGCTTAGAGCACCATCAGTCTGCAGGCCTGGCACAGGCAACTAAAGAGCTCATCTGTCATCGCTGGGAGCAGTCCAGAAGAGGTAGGCATTGCAAGGGCTTTGTGTGCCTGGAGCTTTGTGTGGCAAGCGGCAGTGCACAGTGAAACAGGGTAAGGAAATGTGATGCTGCATTACTTTGTCTTACCTGTGCCAACTGGCAACTGCTTCATGCAATTTTGAAATCTGTTAAAAGTTTGGATGAGCCTGCCTGTTTCTTATGTTTCCTTAAGTACTTATCTGCCAGCAGAGGGTGGAACTATGGTCTTTATTAAAGCAAGTAAAGGATGTTTAAAAAGAATGAAATAACTTTGTTAAGAACTAAGTAGACAGCAAGCAAAGTTTGCAAATGTCAGCAAAGTGCCTGTGATGCTGTCTGTGGAGAAGATCCCAGCCCCATGCATAACTGTGCAGTGGGCAGAATAGGAAGAGGCCCAAGCCCCTGCCAGTGTCAGTGTCCTGATGGATCCCTGCCCACCACAGCATTTTCCAGGGGGTTTTTCAGGTTGGAGTGCAACAGTAAAGAAATGGTGGTGGAGCTGGAGATCTGCTGCATAGTCCCCTCTGCCCATGCTTCCTCTCCCTTCAGGTGGTGCTCTGATACAACCTTACCCTCTCTGGCCATCAGCAATCTGTCTGTCCCTGTCTCCTCTAGCTCCTTGTTCATGGAGGTCGCTGAGCTCAGACTCAACCATGACATTCTTGTTGTTCCTTTGTTTTCCTCCTCTCCCCTGGTGGTTGAGCCTCTTCCTCAAAGTCCTCAGTGGCTGTTGTAGTCTAGGAAAAGTGCAAGTCCTGTTTTACAACAAAGGAATCACAGTGTTTTCTTTGTCCTGGAAAAGTAATAAAAGAAAATACCTTTTCATAATCTTTCCTACAGCAAGATCACAGCTAGATACCTGTGACAGTTCACTAAGCCCTTTTTTCTTCTTTCAATGTGTGTCTATAAGAAGTGTTTGCCACTTAAGTTATTTGATAGCAAAAACAATAGCAATGGTTTAAGATTTCAGTTATATTTATAAAAATTAAGAAAATAATTTTTAGCTTGGCAGAAGGCCTGGGCAAAATTCAAACATGACCTCTTCTACCAGTTATGATCTTCATATCATAGTGCATCCAGGTTTTAATTTGTTGCAGATGCTAAGTGTGAAAAGGCAACGCTTTTTCAGCTCTCACATAAAGTGTTCCTGTGCTAAAAAGCCTTTTGTCATTTGGTAGTGGAGCAGCAAATAAATGTATGAAAAAAGACTGCAAGTTACAAGAAGGAGTAAAAATTGCAGTGACATTGGGCTTCATCAGCCAAGAACAAAAAAAAGAGGCAAATATAAACAGGATGCTGAACAGTGGTGCAGAAGCCTGTTCACAAGAGTTCTGTCTTCTGTTTCAACCCCCATGCTCAGGGTGCACACAGAGGGACCTGCTATTCCTCCAGTGACTTTTCCAGTCAGCACAGTCAACAGAATTCATAACAGAGACCACCCAGGACCCCGTCTGAATGCTAGTAATAGTGCCCTAAACTCAGTGAATACTGTGCTTAGACAGAATACAGATATACAGTCACTTCTGCTGTCTGCCATTTTAAATACTGAAAAGGCAGTGTTTCATTAAAGACCAGTAGAAAAAAAGTCCCTAGCTGCAGGCTTGGATAACAGCTCTCCATCTGGGATTGCTCTTGCTAGTGATGGCAGAGGAAGACATTACTTCTTCCCTTTACTGAGACAAAAGCCACAGTAAACAGAGGCTACCAAAGTAATTTCAATCACTGGTTATGGAACTAAATGGAATATTTCTCCAGGCAACGTTGACTTGGCATCAGCTGTGACTCCAGTGCTGATGACGTTCCTGCCTTCTCTTCTTTGTTCTTAAATTTTACCCAAATGGCCCAGAAGACTGGGATCCAATCCTGCTTTCTCTGCTGTCTGAGCTTTAAGACTGCTACTAGTCTCATCCTCAGTTAAAACTGCAGGTAGGCTACAACAGCCATCAAACATGGGGCCCATGCTGGATGAAGCCTTTGGACACCTTGTATTAATGAAATTATCCCTGATGTCTTAGCTTGCAGGCAGAGTCTGAAATACCAGCTTGGAATGATGTCTATGTCTATAGACAGATGGTATAGTGCAGAGTGGGTAAAAGCCAAACAAAAGCCCATGGTAACACTACAAATAACCAATGTGGGCAGGGAAGCTTCAGTCATAATGCTTTCACAAGATTTTACGTCTGTTTTCCCACATAGCATCCCTCTGCTTTGCCACCCTTCTAGGCCTACCACACCTGTGCAGTCAGGTGCAAGGACTCTGGGGAAAGCTTGTTTTGTGGGGAGTGAAAGACTCCTGCAGAGTTCCTTACATCATGTGTGTGCACAAATGCCTCCTGTCCAACAGGCTGCTTCTACCATGGGGAGGGGGGAACAAGGTGCCTACTTAGTCACACTGAAATATAATTAAATCACTGACCACAGGAAAAAACGCCTCTTCCTCAGTGGGACATGGGGAGCACTGACAGTTTTAAGGAGCTTTAACTGATAGGAACTCATTGTAGGATACATAAGCACCAATCTGACCACAGGCCATATGGCATGCTTTGTCCTAGGACACCAAGGGCAGCCTTGTAATGCCAAGGTAACACCACTTGGGTTTATGAGTTTTCATTAAAGCAGAGGGAGAACATAACTGCTCATATGGATGAGATGAGCCTTATTCTCTTCTCCCGACCTAAACTTAGGTAAGAAGCTGTTCTTTGGGAGAAAAAACAGGATTGCATCACTACACGTGAGGACTTAGGAGTCAGGCTTGTCAATCAGGGCTTTCACTCCATGGGTAGTACAGTGGTACAGTCAGTAGTGGATGTAAGCTGGCATACGACCAGGATTTCTCAGTTTGTCTAGGAGAGCTTCTTCATTGCCATTTTGACCAGAATGTATCACTGCAATGCTGTTAAGTGTGCCACAATAGCTGTGTGCATGGCTTAGCATTCTTGAGTAAAACTGGCTCTGCTTCCATGCAGTGAGTCTATTTCCCTGATCAATTTACACTTAAGCATGGAAAATCAAGAAAAGTGGTAATAGTAGTGTTTTTCTGGCTGGTTGTAGCTAATGCCTTCTCTCTGCTTTTCACCTATGGCCTGGGAAGAGTGGTTTCGCTGCCACTGAACCATGAGGGGAAGAGAGGAAAGGTACAGAACAGCTGGGTTCAATGAGCTGGAACAGATGTAGGTATTAAAGCAGTGTGTACACTTGTCGTGCAAAGAGGAGTTACACGTATATAAACGACAAGCAATTTAAATCAAGACTTCAGTCATGGAGTTTACAACTGACATTATACCCTGAAAAAGACTCAAAACTTGGTGTCTTAAATTCTGTCATTTAAAACAAACAAATCCAAAGCAACTTCAGTTATGGGGGCATAAACTATCAATCTATAGTTTATTATGTGGTGACCTTTTCATTTTGGACCATGTTGTGGTTTACTTTTACAGCTATCTGTTCCTCTTCTCTTGAATGTTACATTAGTGTATGTGGGTGTTTCCAAGGCAAATTTCTAGAGTGCCAATTGAGCAATCATTTACTCTTCCGAAGACTGCTCCAGAGGTGATGCATCAATAATTTGAGTCGTTGTGTAGCATTTGTGTGCATCTGGAAAGGAAAAATATCTTAAATCCACTGAAGACAAATGTGATAGTTTTATAATTTCAGTGAAAGCATTAAAAATAAATCATATGTTAAGAGGATCTCCATACCTCTACACTAATGCAATCTTAAATGACAGGATCTGGTATTTGGAATACAGACTTTTCTCTGTGGGATTAAAAGTGTCGATTTATATTTATGCAAATAAATTAAACTGCTTCATTTTAGACTGAGATTAACTATTTTTCATGCTGGTAGCTTGACAGTTTCCAGTATTTAAATGAGACTGGGATGAAATCATGATGGAAAAAATTTCAATCTGTAATTTATTCTTTAAATCAATGCAAACAGTTAGTACTAGGGCTAGAAATTTAATAAAGCATAATGATTATTAAAGTGGCTTAGAGGAAATTAAGTGTCCCAAAAAGGTGTTGCTTTTGCAAAGATGACAATATCTGTGTTTAAAACTTGAAAGAGCTTTTGCTAATTACCCATGAAAAATTGCTATCTCATTTCTATGTATTCAGTCTGTAAAAGTCTCCCCCTACCATCAGCCAGGAGACAGGTGGGCAGCAAGCATCACTAGCAACTGTCCCCAGGTCAGTGAAATCACATCTCTCCAGAGGGGATTCAGCCTCAGAGAACTAGGCTGCTCTGTTGTGTCGGCTGGTGCTTGACTGGTGTTTGTAAGGTGTCTCCTGCCAAAAACTCCTCCCAGCAGATGGTAACAGCTGGGTTATGCCTGACTTCGGGAAACCACTGTGAAGGTTTTGTGAAGGGTCTATTGTGTGATCCCAATGGCTTTTCCTTGTGAGAGGGCTTTTGTTGTACAAGGCGTAATTTACTCAGGGTGTTCGGGAGGACGTGGGTTGAGGGACCTGCCTTGGTACAGCAGAGTATTGGGCTGGATCCTGTGATACAGGATACATCCCAGTGATTCCTACAAATAAATGAAGTCTCTTCTTACTGCTGATGTTGAAAATATTTGTGGCACTGGATATTTTTAATTGCTGTAAGAGAGGCCATTCAGACACTGTAAGGCTACATAAGGAAAAGCAGAATAGTGCCTGGACTCTCTGTGGTAGTCTTTTTATTAATGG
Organism: Oriolus oriolus; assembly: GCA_013400235.1. NCBI lineage: Eukaryota > Metazoa > Chordata > Aves > Passeriformes > Corvidae > Oriolus > Oriolus oriolus. Next base: position 620,169 of record VXBT01012115.1, on the reverse strand, counting down.
GTGGACCTACGCCACACAATGCTCCATACAACAGATGACTATGTAAATTACTCATCTCACTCCATATGTACATTGCAAATGATCAGTTTAAGCTAAAATAGTACAAAAATGTGTTTTGATTAGGTGTATAAATAAATTACATTTCTTTCTTTTTTTTTGCTTTTCTAGCAGTAGTCTTATTTTGCTCCTATTATGCTGTCAATTAATTTTTGAGGGTTCTCTGGAGTAACCAGGAGCCTAATTATCAGGTCTGTAATGGCTCATCAAGCTGTATTTTCAAGTCCTCATTGACATCTAATATTTAAGAATCCAAATTTCATTCAAAGAGTTTTTTCCTGACTGCACCTTGAGCACAAATCAGAGCTGTAGCATGTGCCAGTTTCGGCACACCTTAAAAAATTCTAGTTAAAAGGAGCTGACTGCAACTTTTCATCTTTATTCAGAGATAAATTACTGCACACTAATTCACAGTTGTTTAAAGCAGATAAGGAAGGAGAAGGTTCTGCAAGCACAGAGATTTGTGTTATCTCATGTTAACATCAAAATAGGGAGTGTCTGGCCTGAGGTCAGGTCCTGAATTTTTAGGGCAGCTCTGATGCTTACATACAACAGTCAAAATGCAGTTCTTATGTGACATTTTAACTTGCTTTTGTTTAGAAATGGGGTTCTGGTGTTCCTGTTGTCTTCATGTGGGGCCTGTCTGCCTGTAATCCCACATCTTTTTATACTGAACGCAGTGCCCAGCTGGAAGCACACGGGACAGATAATTATTTAAATCCATATGAATTTAATGGAGATAAGCAGCAGGATGGGGGCTACAAGCTGCTCTTAGCCTTACTACAGGAATGACTTGACCAAGAAGAGTGTAACTGTATTGCTAATTTAGAAAGTCTGCTCAAAGAAATGTTACATCTGCCTCAAGTGCAGAAAATACTTGGATAGATGTTTTCATATCTTCTTAAACATGAGGAAATTAATACCATTAACTGTGCTGCTCAAAGAACTATTTGCTTAGTTGTGCTTAATACCAAAGATCCACCAGTCCCACCTAGCAGTGAGTAAGACAGATGGATGTAAAACACCAGACAAAGACCTATCTCTGCATCCAGGGCCTTCAGGTGTCAATGTGAGACCTGATTTTCACAGTTAGGCTGAGAACAATATTGTCACATCCCGGAGAAAGGACACAGCTTTTCTCCAGCAGTAAGCCTCTTGCTAAAAACCTCATACCAAAATGCATATAGGTAACTACAGGGAAAAAATAGATGCAGATTTTACTGTAGCCTATGTGACTGTAGATCAGGAGGGAAGTATTTTGTACACAGTGGGATTAAACTAGATTTACAGAAATGCTACCAGAAGGATACAGGCTTGGCGTCTTGAGGTGCCCTTACACAGGGATTTATTTATTTGTGGGCACTTTCTTCAGATAATTGCACAACAGACTGGTGGTGGCTGCACAGAGAAGTAACACAATCATCTTGACTTTATTACTGCTTCACTAATATTAACATTTACCAATTAATGCCTTGTTGCTCTCCAGATCCCAAGTGAATTCTGCCCAGCACATCCCTGCTGTGATTCCAGCAAATCCCAAATTCAGCTGTGGCCAGGCAGCCACACCAGGCGAAGGACTGGGAAGTCTGCCATATGAAGAAAAGCAGAAATGGGTTTGTTCAGCCTTGAGAACAGATGACATAGGGGACACCTTATCACTGTCACCCAGAAATTAAAAGGTGGGTACAAAAAAGAGAGGGACTCCATCCTTTTACAATGAGTCACATGCAAAGGATGAGGGGTGATGAGTACGAGTTACTACTGGGGTGCTTTTGACTGGAAATAGAATTTTTCACTATGAGAACAATCAGCCATTGGCATAATCTCCATGGGGAAGTGGTGGATTCCCCAACACTGGACACTTTTAAGATCCAGCTGGACAGGGTGCTGGGCGATCTTATCTATATCATGCTTTTGCCAAGAAAGGTTGGATAAGATGATCTTTGATGTCCTTTCCAACATGGCATTCCATGAGTTTATGAAATATAAGGAAGCCACAAATATTGAGGGATCTCTCTTGTGCACTTGTTCATTCCAGGAGTCAAAGGTTAAGAGAGCAGAGCTGAAGTAAAGCTGCTGTACTTAGCAGCACTTGATAAACCTATTCTTCATATTTTTTCCTAATCCTGTTTTTAAGTAGTTTATAATTTTGAGCTCACTTTTATGGCTCCTTCCTGTGAAATTTTCAAAAAGCCCCACGCATTTCTACCTGCCTGCAGAGAGGTTTGGAGAGTGTACTTCAAAGCTGTTGTTTCACAAGCATCTATGTAATTGAAATACTGCATTTATACCTTAGTCACCCAGCTGGAGAATGCCTTGGGACAAATCTGATCCATTATAACAAAATTTTATCATTCAAATTTCAACAGTCCAGCACAAAATAACTTGTCACATAAATTTAAGGAAATGAGAACACTCCATGAACAGAAAATAGCCAATTACATTCAGCTAAAATCACATGGGTTTCTTTAGATGTGGTCCATCCAAATATGGATCAATCTGTTGAAGTTTTTCTTGCAGGTGCTGGAAAGATTCAAACTGTGTATTTTTACCTTTGTCTACAGAAACTTCCCCCTCCAGACATTACCAGTACACTGCCACCGTCATTCTGGTTTTAAATACTGACACGGAATGAATAAACACTACTCCTGTTCTGTGTGTCCCTTGCAGCACAAATTTCTATTTTGCATCATCTAAGGTCTTCCAGATCTGTTTCAGCGTTCCACCTTTACCTTTTTGTGGAACCTAGGAGTCTTGTAGCGTGCAGGAAATGATAAATTGCTCTAGTTTCAAGTGGAGAACATCTGTGTTTGTTTCCTGGGGGATAGCAAAGCTGATATTATTTTCCTCTCTGTGTGAAGCTGCTGTGTACTTCTTCCAAATGGCTGAAGTAACCACTGGAGTGATCCACATTTAAGTAGCCTGGGAGTCTAATCATCTAAGGAACATTAATTTGATCAAATTAAAGGAAGAAAGAAAAATTGTCAGACATATTATTAATAATGATTATTATTAGTACTAGTGGTAGTAAGCACTGTGCAGTGGGAAAAAAGCATACTGTTTCCACCTACAGTGCTTCATCAAATTATCTGACTCTTTAGCTAAATCCAAAGAGTAGAAAATCCCATTGTTACAACAGCAACAAAAACCTGCTGGACAGAGCTGAATGAAGAAGGCTGTGAACCGTGAAGCTGTAAATGTGAACACATTTTAGGACAGAAGCTGCTCCACTCTGGTTAAGGACTGCTATCCCAGGGCAGGGCAGCACTTCCCAGGCACATCAGGACATTTCTGCACCTCTGCCCCAAGATAACTTCTCATGGTGGCAACCAGCAATAGTGAGATGTTTTGGGGAGTAGTCCAATGGGGAAAGATGTGTTTCTTCTCTCTGTGTCCTTCAAGCCTGTTCACTACTACCACTGCATTGAATCTGTTTTGTTGCTAGACCTGAAAAGGCCAAAGGAGTCTGAAGTGTGTTTCTTATGATGGGGTAGTTAAATTCCATTATTCTTTCTGTTGAATCTGTATCATGATTTCTTCTTTCCTAACACCCATGTTATTTCTTCACATCTCCCAGCTATGTTTTTTGATGCCACATTATAATGAAACATCATGCAGTTGAAGTTCTCCTCTATAAAAATTTTTAAACTGGCTTGAATTGAAATATTCATAGCCTTTATTCAGCAGAGCAAAACCATAGCTGGCACAGTACAGCCTGGTAGTAACTCTCTGGGCATGTCACAAGAGAGCCTCTGGCTAGCAGTTGTCTGGCAGGTGAGGCCCATGCTGCTCCAGAGCTTCACACAGCCCTCACCTTAGTGAGTTGTTTGTGCACAGCAATGGCCACAATGGCCAACTGGGCCAGCTCACGGAGAAAAAACCCCAAACAGGTTAAAGATGGGTTCCTGCTGGAGCTGGAGAGATCTTACTTTTTCATAACAGAATATGAAATTCACCCAGGCAGGCAAGAAGGAATTAATAGATTTTATATCTAACTGGGGAGGCGTGGCAGGCAAGTGGTAAACTGAGGTAGTTTGACAGCAAGTTCAGCCATTCTGACATCACCTAGCAGCTGAATACGAGCAACACTGCTAGGATGACTTGTCAACAACTGGCTTCGCTACACTCTGACTCATGGGCTGATGCCATTTGTTTACTTTCATTCTGGTCCTTAGGTTGGAGCAGGAGAAAGTAAATGATATTCCCAGAAAATCCTCCAAATCTAGTTGCATTCCTCACTTGAAATTATTTTTTGCTGATCTTTCTTTCTCCCATATAAAAGAAGATTTTACATGCAAACTATCAATTATTTTCTGACTTTTCACAACAGTAATGACATTAAAATATATTCTATCTCCCTTTATTGTTGAGTATGCTGATTTCTACTCACAAACAAAGCGATGCACTCCAAAAAAAAATTGAAAAATACACAAAAAAAAGGTAAAATGTTCTTTCATTTCCTCTTTTGAAGACCTTAGCAGATAGATGTTTAAAGAGACTGAATTCTGTTTGGTTTCCTAATACCAGAATCTTGAAAACCTTACTGAAAAGAGCCATGATTTTTGTGATATCAGTCCAAACTGATCCAAACAGATCCAAACTTCACATCCAATGAATTAAATGAAAATATTTGCTATGCTTACAGAATCCAGGGATGTAAGTGCACTTCTTAAGAAATCCTTTGGAGGTACTTTGTCATTTGCATGGGCTGGTAGATATGACATTGGGCTTCGGAAAAAAACTGGACCTTCCCATAAGGTGGGCAGCTGGAGAACAGGCAGGATGCACCCACTGTCCTAAATAACAGTAAGCACACATGGAAAGACAGCTGAGTCCTGTCCAGGAGTGCAGAACTCTTCCAGTTCTTTTTTCACTTGGATCTTTTTGAATCTCTGGATGAGTTCAGCAGAAAGAGAAATGAACCCATTCATAAAAATGAAGGCAGAGAGAGAGATGTCACTGTGATCAGCGAGTTTTCTCCTGCCATCATTCTTCATCTTCCACCAAGGAAATCCAAAGGCAGCAGTCTAGTCAAGAATGTTTCCAGGCTGGTGTTGTCTGTAAGAAACAGGGGAGTTAGGAGGCAGCAGGGAAGCCCTGCATCCTTATAACACACAGCACTGGCTGTAGTTTAAGTCATAGAAGACTTTCTACAGTTCTGCAGGCCAAAGCAAAACAGCCAGCACACAGTAGAACAAGCAAGAAATACTGCAAAGAAACAGAATGTGGGGTCCTTTTAACTTACATTTTCTCATTGTTGTCATACATGCTTAGGAGAGTAGGAAAAGAAATCAGGGTAGCACAAGTCTTACAAGCAGGATGATAACGTAGAAAAAGCCAGAGGCACTTAGATTGACAGGACCAATTAAGCGATCTATACCTGCCAGGAAAAAGATATCCTTACAACCACAATGATTGCAATAAAAACACACAAAAGACTGATTCTTCTTCAAGTGCAAATAAGACTTGGAGCACATTGTGGCATGTGGCACACATGTCTGGGAAACGAAAGGCATCTGATATTTGCTTAGCTTCCAACAAGAGAGCAGCATTTTGGCACAGACTAAGTGGCATAGAAAAGCAGGTGTGAGGTATGAATTTCACATTACCTGCTTCTATTGCCAACATTACTTGCTCTGTTACTTTAGTTGGAGTCTCACATTTAGAAGACCAAAAAATGACATTGTGAAATATCCAAGAGAAGAATTACACAAGCTCTGGTTGTTAAGTTGTGCACCCGTTTGAGAAAATGCTTTCTGGGAAAATCCAATAAAACAAATCTGATAGGACTTGCCTAGCTATAACAGACAAGTGATTTCCACACAGAGTTGGCACACTTAGACACAGTCACCATTTCTGTGGCACTCAGCTTTTTAAAAGGAATTAATACTAAAGTCATATTAGTTAGAAGGATATTCTGGCATTAAAGAGAGTTTATTTAGTTGTATTCAGAAATTTTAAGAAGAATTTTGAACCAATGGATAAATTTAATGGCAACAAACCTTTGATTCTCAGCACAGGTTTTGTAGCTGGCCAGCACCATCCCAGAAACAAGCACAGAGACAGGTTAATATGCCTAAACGTTTAATATGCAGGGAATATTTTGGGGAAGGTTTTGGATTTATCTCTTCTCCCCTATTTGCACAGAGAAATCACTCTCTGAGCACTGGAAAGCTGAAGGGGAATGGACCCAAATGCTCTTGCTGAACAAAATGGTGACCCTATGAAGTCAGCTCCCATGGGTTCAGGTGACATCCAGGGAGTCACTTCCCCATGGGCCTTCTCGGACAGGATTACACTTTGTCACAGACCATCAGTGGTTTCAGCGGATGCATCCTTGCGTAAGCCTGGATCCCTGCTGCCCTGAATATTAGCAGTGGAAAGCATCAGATCCTTCTGCACAAGCGCTGGTGCAAAATACAGGTAGGTGCTCATAGCCACCTGATGCCTTTCCAAAGCACCATCAGCCTCGTGTATTTCCAAGTGTGTTGTGATTACTTATCTTTCCTTATCAAACAGATAAAAATAATACAGCATGATATTGTCTTATTATGTTGGGGGGCTTTTTTTGTTTCCTACTTTATCATTATTGATTACGTGACTTCAACAGTTTCTAGATCCCAAGTTAAGAATTAGGTTGGCATTTTATCCCTTGCTTCTCTTTTCTGCACCAGTATTAACTCTTACAATTAATCAGCAGTTTTCAAGAAACTTCTTAATTTTGATTCTCTGATTGATATAATACATAAAGGCTTTAAAGTGCACTTATTTAACTGAGACATCTCTTTATTGAATGTCACCTGAGTGAGCTGAATTGAATTGAATGAGCTGAAAAATAATTTTTCAGCTCACTGCATCCATTGTTTCTCTGGAATGGTTACCAAAAAACCAAAGCATGAGCCTTTTCAGCCAAGGTTTCAAGCACTGGCTGATCAGTGCTGCTCAGATGACACCAAACTCCTAAAGGGACAAAGCAATCCCTTTATAGATTGAAACCAACCAAAGGGTTTGATATTTCTTTTCTATTTCATCTACATGTTATGTATTTTCATGCATACTCTCGTGCTGTGCACATTCTATGGGAATGGAGACTAAGACTGCTTCACGTTTGACTACTTTTCCTAATGGAAAAGTGTCATAAATACATATAATGTTGTCATTCCCATGGCACTTTGCTTTATGGAGTTTCTTGATTTTTGCTCCAAGAACTTGATCATTCCCAAATCATGTGGAGCCAGTTATGCATAGATTTAAACTGGATGTCGATAGAAAGAGCATTTTTATGCAAGAGTGTGCACTGCCACTCAAAAATCAGTATTTTAGTAAAGCTGTGGCTTCATCAAATTTCTGGTGAGGATCAGGATCCTAATGAGACACTTCTCTCTGTAAAATGAAATTTTAGCGACACGGAGAATGGAGAATGGTTTAGACTTACATTTCTTTGAGTACAGCTTCTTTCTGGCCCCATTTGTCTTTGTGAGGCTCCTTCTAGCATAGTCCCCTCCTCTGACTTGCCCTCCTCACATTTCTAGGATGAGAAGGGAGCAGCCTAATTTCTTTAGACGGAGAAAACGATGAATGTTTGTAGTTACTAGCTTCAAGGATTTACAACAAATTTGGAAACTGCTGGCTGCTGTTAGATGGTGGGGGGAATTTGGGGACTCTTTAGCCCCCTGCAGCTCTCAAGCTGTTCAAGCGTAATTTGTTACGCTGGGGCTGCATTCGTGAGCAGAGGGAGGCCGTGCTACCGTGGGGCCAACTTGAATATTTAGCAGCAGGGGATCCATGGGAGACTTCCGAAGCCAACACTGCTGGCTTGCAAAGGAGCAAATGGGATGCCCTGGGAAACTACTGTCATCACATGCCCACGATCCCTGGACATTTTGAAGTATGTGGACTCTGTGTAGGGTTAGGAAGCTGAGTAACTGTTCCTTCACTTGTACTTTTATTTTGTGACTCACTTTAAGCCTCTTGGAGGTGCTCTAAGAGGGAGAAAGAGTTTGAGTCATAACCCAGTTTCCAGAAACCTTAGCAACATGACACAATCAGAACCTCAGGTATGATAAACATAGCGGAAAAAAAACCCTAACAGCTATGATATTTCTAAAGATAATTGGTTTTTACTGAGGAATTGTAGCATTAAAGAGTAAAAAATTGCATCATTGACATAAGTGCAGTGAAAAATCTGGTAGAGAAGCAATATCTGAAAGCAATATAAGTAATTTTCCCAGAACCTGGTCTTCTAGAAGAATGATTTTACCCATTAAGCTATTGCACGATCTATAAACAGATGAGAATACTCTGACAGGGGAGAAGGAAGGTATAAACCATAAAGCAAAAATCTGCTAGTAAGTCCTGTGACGTCTTGAGTACATTCCCTAGGGGCACACAATGTGTGAGACAACACAGAGAGTAAAGGTCAGAAATTGTGGTCACAAATCACAAAAGCGAATAAAGAAATCTCCACTCGTGGAACACTTTAATGAGATGAAACCTTCCTTCACATCTCTAGAGTTTGTAGGTACTGACTATGTCCCAAAAGCCCCCAGAGAGGGGCAGACAGGAGCAGCTTATTTAGACAGTGAGAAGCACAGAGGATTTAAAATTTAAATGTGTCACTACCAAATAGAACAAATCAAAAACTGAAATAGATTATGTATATATTTTTCTAAGACTGGGAGAAGAAATCTGCTTGATTACAGCCGCGCTGGTGGAAGCCCCACAAAAGGCAGAGCAGTGTTGTTGGCTACTGCGCGCAGCACAGGGTATGGCTGCAGAGACCTTTGGCTCATCACCACTGTTCCACAGGAGCTGTCTGCTGTCGTAAATGTATTTCGTGAGAAGCCACAGGCAGTTGCCTCTTTGCTGTGTGCTGCTGCCTTTCTCAAATGGTGCGCTCCTTTCTGTGCAGTCACGGCAAAAGCATCACTGTTATTGGTTTGGACAATGGAGCGTCTGCGGAGACAAACCTGTTCTGTGCCTGCAGCATGGGAGTGGGCTAAGAATGGTCAGACATCACCTGAATTTTAGTGCTGCTAATAAACTCAGCTGCTGCTGTACAAGGGACACATATAAAAAGCCTGTGCCCCCCCTTGTTACTGTACCTGGGGTCAGCACAGAACTGATGTGTTTTGCCAGAAAAAGCTGCCTTGGAAACTGATGTTTTATCCTGTGTTTGATGATACAGATTTGCTGGGAGGGACTACTGGAAATGAATGTACTCTCTCATTGCAGGCATGATGGAGATTGAATAAAACAGCTAAATTCATAGCTTCTCTACCTTCCTTTTGAAGTGGTTGTCCCTTAAATATTTGTTTGCAGCTCAGCAGAGCTCTTAGTATGGTCATACCAGTCACAAACGTTTGATTTCCACTAAGTTTCTCAATGGGGCATTGATAAGAAGAGACAAATTTTCTTACTGCTAGAAATGATTTTTTGAAAATAAATTATATTTTATATATTTTTCCATATTTCATATATTAAATATACTGCATATCTTATATATTTATATATATTCTAGTTATTAATCTCTTATCTTTATACACTGCTCATTCATCAAGAAAAAGGAAAAATGGCATAAAAATAAATGTATTGGAAATATTTCTAGTTTAGTAGTTCTGATAAATCAAGATAATTTTTACCCATCAGTACTACAGAGAGAAATGTGACTGACTTTAGTGAAATTTGATCCAGCAATTTCAATATGTGCACAAAAGTATTATATGCACAAAACGAAACACAAGTGTTTGAAATCTCTGTCTTGCACCTTCTCTGTTTAATATGTCACACGAGAAACTGGATAAAGGTAAGAATTGAATTGGTTATCCTAAGGGCCCTGAGATGTTTAAGTTAATTAATGTAGTTCAAGAGGGATGAAATGTGGATATACTGTCAGTAATTCAAGACCAGGCGAAAATTGTGATGATTTCTTTTTGTTTGAGTGATACAGAGAAAAATCTTTGCTATTTTTAAAGCATTAAGAATCTCTGTCTGGAAAATCTGACCATTTGGGACTAGCCTAGTAACCAATATTCTGCTGTCTCATCATCAGGGTTGAACAGCAACCACTTACACTGTGGTGATCAACCTTTACTGATCTGTAAAGATCAGCAACACTGTGGATCCTCACAGTGTTCGAGGGGAGATTGAGACTCCTCGACCCTGACTGGAAGTCTGCCAAGAGTAAGAATTATTATTTTTTTAAAAATAATCCTTCATGAACCCATAGGCCGCAGAAGACTAAGGGTAGGTTGAAAATCACAGCTTTGAGAAATGATGCTTGCTTCATTCCTGTATTAAATGGTAATATATGCTTGAATAAAATACACCAGTTTTGCTATTTATATGGCATTTCATATTCCTGATTTCATCTGTGTAACATAAATTTCCTGGTAATATCTATCTAAATTGTCATCTGCTGCCTATTGTTTCTGTAATGCAGCTTCTGTATGCAGAACAAACAACTCTGGCATTATCTTATTTGTTCTCCTCTATCTTCTGACATGTTACTTCAATTAGTACGCAATAATGTAATTATTACACTACTATTGTAATCACTTAAGGAGATACCTGACAAAACTTCAAAATGGCTCAGATCTTTATTTTATGAATTGCTGCAGTAAGTCAGTGCATATCACTGACCACATTGCACCTGAATTCTTGTGTGACACCACCTGAATCGTACTCTTCCTGAGCTTTTAACAAAACTTACCTCTGTTATTCTAGTACAAGGTAAGAGCAACAGATTCATGGTCCAGTTACTAAGGGGTTTGATGTGGGATTTTTGTAACTAAGCATAGGACTGCAAATATAGAACAAGCTTCACATGAAGGATGTTGTGGCATATTTAAATTCACAACTAAGAATATTTTTATCATGGCCTCTCAGTAAGTCAAGCTACCTTTATACTGGAATTACAATACTAAATTTAGTAGCATGTTGCTGACATTGATACGTGTTTGAGTTTAAAGAAATATGGTCTTCTAGTCATATAGGTGGTAAGAATTCTTTATAATGACTCCCTTGAGGAGATACCTTTTACTTATGTTAATAAATAGATACAATTATATGAAACTTGTTACAGTAAGTGGTTGCATAAAAATCCCCTATTTTGATATCTAGTTCCTTTATGTCTAAGTGTCTAAACTCCTTATGTTTCAACTTTTATCTGTGTTAAGTAGGTATTCTATGGTGTACATGTAGGCCATGCCTAGATACATTCTTGAAATCTATAAAATAGAAGTTAAAACTGGTGCATAAATAAGCTTGTAGAATATAAAGTGAAAGTTCTTGACATGGAAAAAATGAAAGCGTACAGAGAGACTATCTGGGCTGGTCACTACGTTCAATTCAGCAGTGTTGTCATACATTGCTGACAATACTAATGGCTTAAACCATCAATCTATAGGCACAGCTATTCTTAGCAGAACACAGTGAAAACAAACTGCTTTGCTTACGGTATTCACAGCACTGAAGCATGCCCTCAGCAAAGTGGTACAAATGTCAATATGCTGCTGAGCTCCTCAGAACCTCTAACAAGTTATTTGAAGCACAGACAAACCTTCAGGAAGTCTTTGAAAATATATATCAAATTCTAATACAACTGCTTTCCCCAAATTCTGCACTTGTGAAAAATCTGTTCCCCCTCAAACGATGATAATGACTCTGTTAGAGTCAGATCTGTCAAAGGGGACAGTGCCTATGACCTGTGAGCCACCGTGTGCAAGGATCTTCAAAGTAAAAATACACACATTAAATCTACCTGGAGCTTCAAGAACAGATTCCAGACCTCAAGGACTCAGGTGCTAACCTTGCGTTGTTACCATTCATTTCAGCTCACCTATGTGCCTTTTGCTATTATGATAATAAACTCTCTTTGCTGGAAGCAAGTGCGTATTTTAAATCAACATAAAAATCCAAAGGATAACTGCAGAAAATTAATGTAGTATTTATTAGACAGGGAAGAAAATATATGAAATAAAGCTATTGGTATTATCCTCAAGAAATTAAGTTACAAGTCAGGAATTGGCACAGTATGTTCTCAGCCAGTTAAATGCTGCATATTATTTTAGCAAATATTTCTGCTGGCAGTTGTTAACCTCAGGCAACAGAAATGTTTGCAGAGGAGTAAAGAGCAACTAGGGAATCTGTTTATTCATTCCCATAAGAGCTTTTCTGAACTGATATGCAGAGTTATTATTTCAGAATTAATTATAAAGCAGGCTCATTGTAAGTGGCACCTTTGCTGGTTGATTTTATTTTTTGTTTTTATTTTTGAAAGCCACATTAACAGCATACAACTATTAGTTGGTTTATAAATAAAATGCAAAATTGGTAGTACTACTGGTATAAAGCCATGCTTGACTTCCACAATTTTTAGAGAATAAAGGACCTTTACCAGCTCTTCTCTTTGGGAAAATGTTTTTAAAATTCAGTAACTGACATATGGTGTAAAATATTCAGTTCAAAGAAAGAAACAAAGACAGACAGAAAACACAGACTGGTTTATATTTTTATGACTATAAGCAGTGTTCCTCCACTATGGTAGGGAATTCATTCCAACATGTCCTTCAATGTGGCACTAATATTTTATAACGACTGGCTGCAAGTCTTTTGTGATCTTGACTGTCTCTGTCCATTGCTCTTTCGAAGTTATGCTCCATGACACCGCACTTGTCAGAGTGTTTTTCTGTTTCCAGAAATAATTTGCTTCTCCTGTCAGGCCCAGCACACAGTCTTTCTCAAACAGCCTCTTCTGGGTGGCCATCTGGAAGCATCACCTCAGTGCCGAACAGGCAGGCTGCTGGCTCTGTGTTGGCTCACTTCTCCTCAGAGCTGCATACTGCCCTGAAGGCAGCATTAAATTTTATTCCTGGACTACACAGCCTTATAACTAGATGTGCAGACATGACATTTTGATTGCTAAATTCCAGGCCTATTGATGTTTGTGACAAGACTCAGAGAAAGACTCAGCAGAAAAAGGATAAAGATGCAGAGGAGGGAATCAGCTGAGGACAGTCAGGGATAACGATCCAAGTCTCCAGAACAGAATAAACACACGGAGGTGTTACACCACAACTGAAATGCAGCACTGAGAAGTCTCTCTCATGCAGTATTTGAAGAGCAATCAAAACCCAGAGCCAAGGTGCTAAAAATAGGCATGCCCAAACCATGGAGAAATTAGATTTCAAGGGTTCTGAACTGTGGGCCTTTCTATAGTCACAAAACATAACAGAAAATGAAAGCAGTTAAGTTAGAAACAGGAGGAAAAGCAGAAGAATCTTCCCTGGATCTAAGAGATCTGGAATGATCAATGATAAAAGAGAAAAATTTACTTAGTATATTTAATACTACAGGCCTTTTTCTGCATAACTTTTTTCTGCATAACTACAGTGTAAAAAGCATGGCTGCAGTTTTTCCTTGCTGTATATAGTGCTTAGGTACAAATTATCTATGGGCTCGTGGCTACACTTCAGTGAAACTGATGTCATGAAAGTCTGTAGACTTGGGATGAAGCAGCATTATAATAAAAAAGATCTACCTAGTGAAAGGAATACTAAAATTGTTTCCATTATAATAATGTATCTTTTGACACTTCTTCATGTTACTGTGCTTTAGGGATGTGTATGATTATCACCAGGTATAAGAATCATGAATCATTGAGACTCCCAAGGATGTCCTTGGAGAGTCTCAAATGCAGACACTTGAGAGTTCCCAGATTACCTGCTGGGGTTGGAGAGACTGATTTAGGTCTTAAACTGATAAATTATCAGTTTTCCTGAAATGGCAGAGGTCAGTTGGAGTTACTCTGGTATAAACTGAGGATAGTCCAGTGCACTGCAATTAACCACCACCTAGTTTTAAAGGCAGATGAAGAAATACTTGGGTTTGGGGGTTTTTTTTCTTTTTTTAATAGCTGTGCCATTTTGCTGCTTATTTATCTAATTCAGTAACTGTAAAAGTTCACATTCTCACCAGAATTATCATCAGCTAAAACTGCATTTAGAGTAAGTGTTGATAAAGACTTGGTTATCAACAAGTAGGGGCAGCATCCAAGGATGAGATATTCCTGTTCGTAGGGATGAGTAGGAATTCTTGGTTTCATATCACAGATGCAGACTATTCTTTGAAGGGAGAAACAGAACACAGAGCCTTTCAGTTAACAGGTACCTGTTGTATGGTGTTACTGGGAATCTCTCAGACTTCAAAAAATTAAAAATTACTTTGAAAAATCAGAGATAGTGTTCGATTACTCCAAACAGATGGCTTAAGGTGAAAGATGCAAATTTTACTGCTGACAATAAAAGTCAAAACATTAACTGATCTGAGCGTGGAAAGGAGCAAACAAAATTTTCTCTTCATTTAATTGTGCAAAGTGAGGTAAACATTCTTCTCAAATTACTATCAAAATGCAATAAGAGCAAATATAAAACTGTTTTGGTCATGCATATTTTTAAGTCAGTGAGTGCCACAGTACCAACAGTGTGAAGAATGGAGCCCTTAGAAAAATAAGTGATCATTCTTTCTTCCCCTGTCCTTTACTGATGTTATTCCTTCAGAGTTACCATAGAAGCCAATGGAAATTTTGCCACAGATTTTAAATGGAATACATTGAGCTCTTTGTGTTATAATGAAGAAGGAGATGTTGAAATTTCATTATGTCACTTTTGCCTTCCAAATGTAAAATACTCTATTTACCTGACTCTGTATCTAAGTCTACTATATAGGAAAAAATCCTATTTAAACCAGCTATTTCTTGGTTACAGTGAAGTCTTTAAAAGGTATCTCATAATAATATTTTTCCCTTTTTTTCCATAAGGGAAGACCATTATATATAACGTATATTAATATATATATATATATATATAAAATAATTTTTTTTATCCTCTTGAGAAAGAGAATAAAAACTTCAAACATTACAACTATATTGACTCCATTGTGCTTAGTTCTGCTAGTTAATTTCTTGTCTAAACCTCAGTGAAGAGGATGGTTTTACCGAATGACTATGTGAGGTTTTTTAAGGAAGAAGACTTGGAATAAACAAAGATAAGCTTCGAAAAAAAGGTTATCCATTCCAAGAGAGGATAGATATTTGATGCAGTTCCCGTAGGTCGGGAGCGTGGGTCTGTATTGAATATTGCATAGAAATTCACGACGTGTGCTTGAATGCCTTTGCTGCCGTCCGCAGCCCTCCCCCCGATGCCGGTGCTGCGGAGCCATTAGCCAGGGAGGTGCGTGCCACCTAGTGGCACCCGGACACACGGCGACAAAGGCACCCAGACAGAGTCACAGAATCAATCAGGTTGGAGAAGACCTCTGAGACCATCGAGTCCAACCTAGGGCCTAACACCACCTCACCAACTACAACATGGCACCAAGCGCCACGTCCAGTCTTTCCTTGAACATCTCCAGGGATGGTGACTCCACCACCTCTCTGGGCAGCCCATTACAATTCCGTTTCTTGAAGAATTTCTTCCTAATGCCCAACCTGAACCTTCCCTCCTGCAGCTTAAGATGATGTGCTCTTGTGCTGTCGCTTGTTGTCTGGAAGAAGAGGCCAATCTTCACCTGGCTACACCCTCCTTTCAGGGAGTTGTAGAGAGTGATCAGGTCACCCCTGAGCCTCCCCTTCTCCAGGCTTAATTCAAGGGCTGGGAAGCACCTGCTGGACTTAACCCATCAAAAACAAAAAACCAAATGTGTTCACTTCCAGCAGCCTCTCGCAAATCTCTCTCCTCCCTGACGTATTGCAAAATATTGCCTCTAATTTATCTTTAGCTGTATTGGCAGCTCCTTAGTGATCCTTATCGCCCCCTCTACTCCACTCTTGTGAAAACCCACCTGGACTGCTGCGTCCCAGTCTGGGGTCCTCAGGACATGAAGGACATTGACCTGTTGGACCAGGGCCAGAGGAGGACCACAAATATGATCAGAGGGATGGAGCACCCCTCCTACAAGGAAAGGCTGAGAAGGTCACAGTTAGTCAGCCTGGAGGAGGTAAGTCTCTGGGGAGAGACCTTGTTGTTGCCTTCCAGTACTGAAGGGAGCCTACAGGAAAGCTGAAGAGGGACTTTTTACACGAGCATGTAGTGACAGGACAAGGGGAAATGGCTTTAAACTGGCAGAGAGTGAGGTTAGATTAGATTATTAGGACGAAATTCTTTGTTGTGAGGGTGGTGAAGCACTGGAACAGGTTGTCCAGAGAAACTGCAGATGCTTCATCCTTGGAGGTGTTCAAGGCCAGGCTGGATGGAGCTTCGAGCAACCTGGTCTAGTGAAAGGTGTCCCTGCACAGCGAGAGCGGTTGGAACTAGATTAAATACAAACTCCCTTTGAACCCAAACCAGGCGGTGATTCTCTAACACAGGCAGGTCAGCTGGTCCCTGTCCCTCCACAGCGAGGAAGGAGCCTGGCTCCGAAAGCCTCAGGTCCCTAAACAAGGCCCATGGGGCCGGAAGCTCCCCCAGCAAAGGGAGCGCACCCACGGGCCTCCCGCGCCCACGGCCGCGGCACGGACTACAATTCCCATGTGCCCGCGGGGCGGGCCGACGCGGCCGCCACCATCGAGCACCCCTCCGCGGGGGCTGCTGGGAGCTGTAGTAGGGGGCGAGAAGAAGATGGCGTCCAAGGTGACCGTGGCGCTGCGGCCGGTGAAGAGTATCGTGGTCCGGTTCTGCCCCTTCGAGCCCAACGTGGAGAGCACGAGGTGAGGGGGCTGCGTGGGCGGCCCCGACCCCGGCCCCTCTCTGTCCGGGCTCCGTGTGTGTAGACGCCCCAGCGGCCTCCGTGCGCCCTTGCTGCGCCCTCCCGGGCGGCGGGTTCCGCGCGTCCCGGCAGGCGCGAGGGCTGCCCTTCGGCACCCGGGGTTCGCTCCGTGCTGCTGCGCGGAGCGGCCGGGCCCAGCCGGAGAGCCCCTGTACAGGCGGGTGCGCTGAGCTTTGCCAAACTACTCCGTGGGCTGCCCCTCAGTGGCTGATCCTGTAGTGAGGGTATGCAGCCACTCCAGTGCTGGTAACGGGGAGGCGCGGCAACAGCAGCTCCTCTATCCCGGGAATCGTTGGAGAAATTTAAGGGATTGCGCTTCTCCAGCGATGTAGGTTCTGTACCAGATAATTGCAAAATGTCGTTTTGCAATGAATTTACAGGCACACCTACTTTTAAAACGAATTTAGTAACACTTAAGAGTATCTCCAAGCTACCAGAATAGCAGCTTAAAGTAGCTGTCACGCATTTCAGAGCTCTACAGGAGACCAAAGATGTCATATAAATAAATGCTGTCTGAAACCCAAACAAGAAAACATTGGCAAGCAAATGATGTATAAAGAAAAATGAAAATTACTTTGCTGTTTGTTTTATTATTATTGTGACTAGCCCAGCTGAGAGAAACACTGAAAGCCTGTACACTGAAGTTTTACACAGTTCTTTGGTATGCTCTTTACATGTTAGTATATAAGGAATATCAGTTTGGATTTTTAAGAGTGATACTCTCATAAGAAGAACCTGTCTGAACTTAAGTACAAATCCTATTTTGTTTATGCTTTGTTGCCCAGCAATAGCAAGATGTACAAATTAGTTTTAGAAATACGGTTTAATTTCTGTCTACAAGATACTTAATATATTTTTTTATATATTTTCAGAAAATTTCTGCAATGTATTTACCATAAAAAAGTCCAGGCTACTAATACAAACTGTGAAGTGACTGCTGATGTGAGACATGATGGATCTGAACCAGTTGTGGATGTTACATTTGGTAAGGAGCTTATTTTTAGACAAACAAAAAACCCCTGGGTTTGTGTTGTTGCAGTGTTATTGTATTCTGTAATTTTTTTTAAACTGTGATTTTTTTTTTTTGGCTCTGGTCCATAGCTGGAAATTGTGCAACTGGGAGGAAAAAAGAAAGAGGATGTCACTAACAGCCTGATGTCTAGATATATGTGTATATATGTCTCTACTACAGTTAGATCTAAGGGATCTTAGATCCTACAATTGACAACTTTGGAGCTGAGTGTACTTTTGTAGTGATGTACTCCTAAGACCTTGCAGGCAGGTACAATTCCAGGAAAGTAAATGTAGCTGTTTTTATATAATAGTCTGTTTACTTTCTGTAATTTTTTTTTTTTACCTGTGGTGGAGGCATCTTAGTCTTGAGTGCAGAAGGTTGAATACCCTTAGTTGCTTATGCAGCTGAGTAACTGTGATTTGAAGGAACTGCTCAGATGGGTGAGGCTATACATGTGCAGATGGACCTGCAGAATGAGGTCAACTATGTACAACAAATTTCTTGGTTTCCTTTGAGGGTATCGTGAGTGGGCAGGGTATTGGTGGTGGAAATTTCATCAGTTCTGGAAGTGTCCCAGATTCTAGGCTATGAACAGATGGCTCTAATCTGCTTTTGTCCTTTTCTCTGGCTGCATCTTCTTTCCTGCTGTGCTGTAATGGACCAATATGTCATGTAACCCATTAAAGTTTTCATTATTACTGATTCGTGCTACTCCTTATCGTTAAACTTCCATATTTTTAGTGAATTGGTGGAAATGTCAAAAGTGTTGAATATTCTTTGTTTTGCTTAGGAAAGTCTATCTATTTCATGTTAACATTGCTTGTCTCTCCCCCATGTCTCTGTCTTTCCCATCCTTGTGATGTATTAAGACTAAAGCAGTAAAGCTCTATGTTCTTTCACAGTGCAAACCCAAAACACTTTATCTCCTTAACACCTCTAAACTCTTCATTTTTTAAGAGCTGATTTTTCTCCAGTGAAGTGCTTGTAGCCCTTGCAGTTGGCAAAGATGGGGTTGGAGCGTGGACGCCAGGCATGGTGTTTCACTCTATGGGTTTGGGTATTGGTTTTGTATTTGCAAGTCTTGCAAAATAATTAACTTGGGTATAATACTCAACTTCTACTGTTTCCTGCCTGTTTTAAAATAAATTCTTTCAGAATTTTAGAAATTCTAGTGGTCTCTATTTTTTTACATTTTAACCACTAGATTGTGTGAACCAATCTGTTGTTTTGGCTGAAGAAGGACGTTAAATGGGCCACAGACAACAGGCTACTAAAATACTTAGCCATGTGTGGAAATTGTGCCTTCCAATGCCTTCTTTGCCTTCTGTGAGATGACTTCAGGGGCGTAGCATGAGCCATTCTTATCAAATGTGTTCATACTATAGGCATATCTAGACAAATGTTTTAGATTTTTCAATAACGCAATGCAGAAATGAAAATAAAATGCATATTGTGTGCAGTTTGATATGTTTGTTTGGCAGTGGTGCGTAGTCAGGTTCCTTGGTGGCTGGACTACTTTCTAATGAGACAAGATGAACAGGGTGTTTGGATTTATATGTATGAAATAACTGCACACTAGAGTAGTTGTCACTTTGTGACTTGTTAAGATTTTCTTCATTTAAAGCTGATGGAGATCGACTGATAATGAAGGGAGCCAACCTGACGACAGGGGAGATGTTAACAGCATTGCAGTCCAGATGTAATGCAAAAGACCTTAAGGAAGAACAGAAAAGCAAGAAGAAGAATCCCTGAAGAATGGAAGAACAACTGTGTTTGCATCTACATGTGTTAGAAACAGCAGGCTGCACAGAAGGCTTTTTCCTATGCAACAAAATCTGAGAAATGGCCAAAAGACTTTAAATGTTCCCTGCCTTCCCTTGAAGGAGAGCATACTAGATCAACAAATCTTCTAATACTGGTGGGTCAGAGTGGCGTAAGATGCAAGAATGCATCTCTAAGCAGCTGCATGTTGGACTAATATCACATGTATTTGCATATCAATGTGAATAATGCACATTAGCTATTAAATTAATACTGCAATGAAGCCAGATCTCTTTGGACATCATTTCCTACAAAATTTCTATAAGTGTAATGCATAACATTTTTAGAGTGGTTATTATTATTTGAAAGCTATTCAATTTATTAAAAATTTGAAGAAAACTTTTAGAAGTACTCATCATTGACTTAGCTGAGGGACAGCAGGCTGCAAATACAGAGTGGTTTTTGTAATACTATGTTTATAAAACATCTTTTGCTAAGTCCCTACCACTTTTATCTTTTTTTGAAAGAAGTGGGAAATTTGCTAAATGTAAATTTAGCTCAGCAATTAAAGTAACAAGGTAATGGGACTGTCAACACACAGTAGAGCTACTCATCCTGCATAAAAGTAACTACATTTAGCTCAAAGGGAAAGGTAAGTCAGTTTTTTTGATAACTGGAGAAAAGGGCTATCTTTGAAGTTCAGTTTTGTAGTGGTTTTGTCACTCACTTTTGGGATATGTCATTAAATATTTTATAAAGATCAAAGGGAGAGCTTTATTTGGTGTTTATAGTCCCATGTCCAACCCTGTTATTTATTACAGTACCTCCTTAGGTGTCTCGTCTGTATTGCAAAGCTCTGTGGGTTTGGAAGGGTCCATCTCTCCTCAGGCTGTGCAGGTGAAGGTGTCAGCTGTACACGTGTTTCATGTGCATCAGTTTTGTGTACAACAAAAATGTAGTTCCAGTTTCGAGAATTGCAGGTGTGGTACTCTTGAGAGGCTCTATTCTACCTGTTGTTAATCAGATGCCTGATTTCTCTGAAACATGTACATATATTTCCAAAGTTGGTAGCAGATTCAGGACACAAATATGAAACTAGTTTTACCTTACTTTTGCCAAGATTATTAAATAGACACTGTCTGTTCGGAAAGCAAGATGGTTTTAAATAGCACTGTCAAGGTAATTCTTCGCAATTTCTTCATTAGAATGTTGAAGTCAAGGTGGTGTCTTATGTTGGAGAAGGAGAGCTGTGCTAAAGACATTGGGCGTTAACCGTGTGCTTGCAACAAACAGAAGAGCGTGAGATAAGACAACTCAATGAAATTTGGATGTGGGAACAATAGATGTGAATAATTTTGTCTAGGATAAATAGATAAATACCTTCTCTGCACTGGAACCCTTTTTTTTTTAATTAGGCCACCAGGTCTTCAGAGTGGTTTTGGAGTGCTGAGCTCCTAAACCTGCTACTGAGCTCCCTTATAGCAGAGGGATTGTGAGAACACATGAAACTGAGAGGATTTAAAATCCTGTCAAGCTAGAAGAGTACCATAGAACAGGACCAAATTGAAATAAGAATGTTTGAAGGACAGATTTTATTGTTTTATTTTGTTTTGTTTTTCCCACAGTTTAGAATAACATCGTATTACCATGACATTACCTGAAAAAGCTTTGCAGGAAGAGTGAGAATTGTTCAAGTAGAAGACCTATGCAGAATTATTGTTCCCCTGGTTAATCATGTATTCATATGCTCAAAAGCCTTCTTAATGTAATATATCAATTATTTTTGTGATTTTTTTTTTCTTTCTCTGACAGTCTGTACATCAGTGTGTAAAACTTGTGTTTTAATGCAAAGTGCCTACATGCATCTTAAATAATTAGCCATCTATAAGTGCTTAAAGAGTAAAACAAGGAATTAAGTAATTAATAATTATTAATAGTAATTTTCTATAGTGTTTATTTTGGCCCAAGATTTGGGCTTGTATTTATGAGTAGAAAAGGGAGAAAAAAAGATCCTAGCAAGTTTTTTATCACCAAAAGAAATCCCTTCTGTTGTCAAAGGAAGGTAGTTTATTTTTTTGCTTTACTAGCATGGATAGGCATCCTGCTCTGTAAAAACACACACTTTTGCTAGGTGCTTTCATTTTAATCCACATATGGCCAGCCTTCCTGCTTAGTTTAGGCCGAAGACCTGCAGCATCGCCATTGAGGGGTCACCAACAATTCAGTGGATGAGATGTAGGCTGGTGCTGCTTTTGCTGTGGGTGCTGGGAGCTGCAGTTTGCAGTGATAAAGCTCTGATACGTTTTGTGCATGAAAAAGAAGTAATGACTGGGTTTTTAATATGCAACGTGTAAAGCAAAACCTACAGGACAGAAAAATCAAGCTAAAAATGTGCATCCTCAAGACTACAAGATATTGGAGTGATACAAACAAGCAAGATGGGCAAGAAGACACTCCTGTGAGGATTATTATGCTAATTATTATGTAGAAAATTGCTCTCCCTGTACCGTGGAGATAAAGGTACGAATTTATTTCTCAAGTACGTTAAAGATAATCGGTAATGACTTTCTTCCCTGAGCATTCAGATAGCTTTGCTGCAGGCTGCTCCTACCCTCAGCTCCTGCTGCTGATTGACCGAAACAAAGCTCTGACAGCTCCCTGACATGCACAGGCCAGCGCTGGGGATGTACAGGGTATTAAGGTCACTCATGCAGAACAAAGCGTGTCTGGGTGAGCACTGACTTTGCGTGTTGTTATTCTTTAGCCCACTAATCTTGAGTACTGTATCCCACCAAAAATGTGGGCGCTTGCCCAATTGTAAAAGGAACTGGAACAGGCCCTAAAAAACTAGGATTGCCTAAATGCAAACACCATGGCCACGTAGGGTGTCTGATAGCAGGTGATGACATTAAAATGGCTAAATCTCTAATGCCTGGAGATTTAACAATTATTAGAATCATCTTAGATCTTTTCATTGTACAAACACCTATTTATTTAGACCTTCTTATCAGTGCATAGGGAAATTAGTCTTGAAATGGATGAATATGCCATTCCGATAACACAACCTGGCTGAGGTACTCCCTTTTTAATTCTATACAGCATTGTTTTTAGAAAAAGATAATGGTA
The DNA here is from genome assembly GCA_013400235.1 of Oriolus oriolus. Lineage (NCBI taxonomy): Eukaryota > Metazoa > Chordata > Aves > Passeriformes > Corvidae > Oriolus > Oriolus oriolus. The sequence continues at coordinate 597,446 of VXBT01012115.1, read as the reverse complement.
TTTTTATTAAAGATTTCAAATAGGAGCAGCAGTGTTAGTGAACATTGCAAATTCTTCACCTCTGCTTTTTGTTTGAATTTTAAATTATTAAGGAGTTTATATAGTATAGTTTATATAGTATAAGGAAGCCAGAAAAACCCCTCAAAAGTTGAATATCCTGCGACTGTATTTAATAGTTCTCAAGATGCTTGGTTTCAAATGTATCTCCTACACTTGTATTCACTCCTTGCAGTTTTAAGAGTTGCTGACCCACTGCCCACCTCACCCACTCCCTCCCACACCAGTTTCCCTGGATGCAGGCCCTGCTTTTCCACTGGATGGCGTGGAGTCATGTTGAGACCGACATATTGCCTATCAGTGATGCCTCCTCCAGATGCACTTCTCTGCCTTCTCCATCTCCTGGCCTACTAGTCTTTTTCCTTACTGGTGGTGTTTGATCTCATTCAGTCTCCCCTCTTCCCCTTGGAAGGCCTGAGTGACTCTTCTGAGCCCTTTTTATTGTTTGCCGAGAGCGTGCAGTAGCTTCAAGCAGCCAAGGTACTCTGCTGCTGGTAGACCACTCCATGTTCTGTTTCCTGCTGAGCCTTGCTCTGTAAGCTGATAAATGTTGGGATGGAGCAGCATGAACAGGTAGAGGCAGTACTTTGTTTCTGATTAACTTAACAAAAAATGGTCTTTACATTGAGCTGGTGTTCTCAGGATTTTACAAAACTAAGGCTGTGCCCAGGGACAGATGTTTGGGGGTGTGAAGGCAAAGGAGCTGCTGACTTGTTTTGATCATGTCTCTTGAAGTTCCAAAGTGGTACTTGAAAGCAGAGTTAAGGCAAGCCTGGAGATTCTGCTTGACTTAAAGCCGTTTCCTATGTACTGGCAGTGTTAATAGCAGAGGTTAATAGCACATCAAAGGAGATTTTTGCATTGTGCTTCACTGGAAGAGGTGAGTTTGACTTGTTTCCATGTGAAGATTTCTTCTAAGGCAGAATAGCTGGAAAAGTGGAGCAGCAGACCTGTTTGTGGAGGGATTGCTTGGTCAATAGGAGCAAAGCCCGGGAAAGGCATGCTTAGTGGACAGATTTTCACAATTCAGACTGACAATCCCTGCAGGAAGCTCAGAGGACAGGTAGGAGGCAAAGCAGCAGGTTCCTTCCTTACTCAGGCACTACTCTCTTTCTTTTGAACCCTCCAGCCTTTTTCAGCAAGGAGTCAAAGACCAACCTTACTGTAAAAATAACATGGTCAGCATGCAAAGGCAGCAGAGTTTGTCCTCTCTAACACAGTTCTTGCATGGATGCACGGAATCGTCTTTTCACTACTGGGGAATCTGAGTGGTTCAAGTCACTTGCATTAATAAAGGAAACGATAAATATTTTCATGGAGTTTTTAAAGTATGTTTTTATAGATGAAGATTTATAGAACTTGACTTCAAAATCCACTGCTCAAATGAATTTCAGAGTATTTACTGGAAATGAGAAATGTAAGAATCATAAAATTACTTCTTCCTTTCCTTCAAATAGCTAGATCAGTATCAAGTTAAACTGCATATGAAAGAAAAGGTGGCAGAATCAGTAACAAAAACTTTTGGCAGAAGCATAGGAAAAAAATTAGGGAACTGCAATATAATTTCTTGCTTCCTTACAGATTTTCTCTGGTCTGCTTGTTAGATATGTAATATCATATCTTGAGATGGAATCAGGGGTGTAAACCCAAATACTGTGAGACTTTTCAAGTCTAGAAGAGCAAACTGGAAAATACCTGCTTGTCCTGCATGGTTGCTTGAGGTGCCAGAGGCAAGAATTTTCTTAGAAGACTTTCGAACACGAGTCATGTAGTCAACCCTCTTGGCAAACTTAGCATGTTGGCAGTGGGATGGGATAATAACAAAAACTAGCTGTAGCTTCCAAAGGGTTTTTCCCCAATGTTCTTCTACAGTCCATGAAAAAGGAGGTCTTGACAGGTGAGTCAGAACTGGAAGCCAATACACTGAGTGGCACCCCAGAGAGCTGCGTGCAGGTGTGAGGAGGCTTGTGCTTGTGGGTGCAAAAAAGCCTTGAGCAGAGAAATTTTCCAAGCTGTCTCAGCATTTTGTTAGCTTTCCCAGCATTTTATAAAAATCCTGGTTTTCCATTCTCTTGCTTTCCCAGCATTTCATGAGAGCTCTCATATTCCCAGGAAGACTATTGGAAACAAAGTTAATGAGTTTTGTAAACTAAATTGCACCTGCAGATTGTTACGACATTGTCATGATATGGTTTAGGAAAATATTTAGAAAGAGGTGTCTTCTGATTTAACCAATAGCCTGAGGGGTGGTTGCTCTGGGACCGAATAAGCTTTTCGGTTCAAAGAAAACTTCTAGTGAAGGAACTCTTAAAAACCTGTCTGTAAATTAATAAAATAATTCCATTTTCTTCATGAACACCGAAAATCTATGTCACGTTTTCTCTTCATCTCTGCCACCGCTGCGACATGTGCTCTTTGGTGAAAAGGAACCCCCATCAGCAGTGCCCCAGGTGTTTCACACCTAAGCTCTTGTCGTCCCAGGATGAAGTCCTTTGGGTGCCCTGGTGAGGCAGACAGCCGACACATGTTCCTAGCACCCTACTACACGATTTTTGTCAACAGCAAGAGGAGCAATTGCAGCCCCTCTCCAGGTCTCCTGGGAAAGCTGTTAGTATCCACATCACAATCAGAAGACCCTTCCTCTGTAGAGTATGAGTGTCAGGCTCTGCCCTTCAAATTTCTGTACAATGATGCTCTCCATTGTGACATCCTGAGAACGAAAAGTATTGTTATAACTATAGGTGAAACCTTGTTTTTTTCCTGAGGTTCCCTGCACAGTGGTTGATCAACATCCTTAGTAATGGAACTCTACTTATGATATGCAACCAGAGAAAAAAGCTAAAGCTTTATATACCCTTTTAAAATCTAGTGGGCACATCTGTACTTTATTGATTCCAAATTTCATAATCTAATTACTCATCATTGGTAGAAATATTTGTTTTATCATTATCTGTTCCAAATAATTTTGACATTCCTTGTCCTTGCCCTTATGTCCTTATTGTTCCAGACCACACAGAAAGGACAAAACTGTAAATTTTCATTTGTCTTTATTTACAGAGACATCATTTGGGATGATTTTTTTGTACATCTGAGGTTTCTAAAAGCCATGGCAGAGTATTTGCTTTCTGAAAGTCTCTTCTGTGACTAGGTATTTCCTGTTAATGTGCTTTTGTTTTATGTGGATCAAAGGCTTTTTCAGTGCTAAAACTACAGCTATGGAAGATTTGTAGTCACCCTGATATCTCTTTTTTAGCACTGTAATGACTATGCTGATTATAAAATTCTGAAGATAAATAAAAATATTTTTATTCTAATGTGTGGATGTTTGCTATTCAAGGTAGATACTGCTGCTAAATAAAAAGGGCTTTTCAAAGCTTCCAAAGTTAGGCACAAGCTCACATATCTGCAGTCACTGTGACCTGGGCTGGATCTGGCATCAGATCACTTTTGTCCCGAATGAGGAAAATGAAGCCTGGAGTCCACTTTTAAGTCACTGCAGGCTTCTGGAGCTTTCCCCCTCATCACTGAGGCAGGCTACAATCAGTGAGCTGTCACACCATTGCCACAGTAAACTTTGCCCTAGAAGCATTTCCCTTTAACCTTGCTTTGAACGTGCTGCTGACAACGTAGAGGAGCTGGGCTCGAGCTGCCGGCGTGCTAATTGCATTATGGTAATGCTCTGTGGCATGAGGAGCACCGCGGCGCTGGTTGGCTTGGCGCTGAGCGCCGGCACACGTGAGCCTGTCCACCCCGACAGCTGGCTACCCAGGGCAGAGGCAGCAGTCTCCAGATCCACAGCAAGGATTCTTTGGACCCATGCTCCATTCTGGAGAGCGATACGGCTTTGTTTTGACTTAAAAACAGATGTACTGCACAAAGCTCATTGATAAAACAGAAGCTATGCCCAGCTCTTCTAGCTCAGAGGTAATGAAATGCTGATACACTGGGAGATCTTGTGCATATTGACACACAAAGGAAAACTTGCAGGTTCAAGTGTTGTTGCTTCATAATCCCTGGTCTAGTATTGCCCAAGCAAACATCTCTTGAGTGGCAAAGCTTCCTTAGGCCAGCTAGGCAATTGTAGCACGTGTTTCATCATGCCTGCCCAGTGATGACATGGCTGGGAAGGGAAAACCACACTTGTACAACAAGGAAACAGAAACAAAGCTGTGCTACCTATGCAATTTTTCCTATCCATGCCTTGGGGGTGAATTATTCATGGACTGCTTTAACTTTTTTCCACAGCTAGGGATAGGCCAAAGAGTAAAATCTGGGCAGCAATGTCCAATTTTCCTGACAATTTTTTAAGGCTTTCTCAAGAGGTAATCTTACCTAAAGGAATCCTACTGCTTAGAAAAGGCAGTCTGTATACAGACACAGTATGTCTGTATATTAGAAGGAAAGCGAGATCCTCCCTTACACAGTAGAGCATAGTGCTATCAGATTGGTTTCCCTCCAAGTTAAACATATGGGCAGTTTAATGAGTAAAGGTCTAGGGAAAAAGTTACACCTCCTATGGAACCTGATTAGTGACATGTTCCAGACGAGGAGGTGGTGCTCTGCCCTGCCCAAGCAGCAGGCACTGTGACTCCAAAAGACAGAATACGGCTTAGCTTGCATGCAGTAGGTGAATCTATGGCTACGTGAAGAGAAACCTCAAACACTGCTGGCCACAGCTTCCCAGCTCCCACGTCAGATGAAGCATCACTGCACGACGCACACCTGCCCGAAGGAGTAGAACGAAGGTCTCTGTGCACTCTTTTGCCTTGGTCCTTTTTTTTTTTTTTGCACTTGGTAATGAAGAATTGTAATATCCTCCCCTCCTACAAGGTGCAAGGGTTTGACTACCTCAGGAAAGCATTCACCCTGGTTAGGTCCAAGCTGCCAAGGTGGTGGTTGCTCCTAAATGTGGCTACGTGCTTGCCGTGCAGCTCATTTCCTCAGAAAAATTTACCCTTCTCATTGTAAATTCGATTCTCCTTTTCTTGGACAACATATAGTCCAATGTGGAAATGAGCAAAACTTGAGAGAATTTATTCTGTCTGCACTGAAACAGTAATATGTGGCATAGGAATTCAACACCGTCCACCGGTATGCATGTATTTGCCGCTTCTCTTTTCTTATATCTAAAGAGGAGACTATGCAAACACAAAAGGTCTGATTGTGATGTCAGCCTCCAACCAGGCAGGAACTGAGATTTACAGGGATGAATCCCTGTGTCTCAATCAGCTCTGGATATCTGAACATTTTAGTTGCCTCCCAAAGTAGGAGCTGTATTTGGCAAATATATACTGTACTATCAAGATAAGAAACAATGTATATTTTGTAGCCCAGGCTACTTGTACCTTACCCAGAACGATACATCTCTGGTCCCTATAGTTACTTTATTTGCTATATTGAAAGTTTCAGTACCATTCTGTTTGAAAGAAGTTTTGAGCTGTGGCATTGATGATATCACAGCCAGTAATCCATATCTCTGGATTGATTAATTTGTAAAATGTTAGAACTTTGTAAGAATTGAGTGAGATTTTTCACTGTATCCTAACAATGTGCATTTCAGAAGAGAGAGATAGGAGTCTCTTTTCTTCTTATGTCTTGTATGAACTTACATGCCTAGACCTGAAAAATTTGTAAGGAGAATAAATCAGACCAAATGACTTGTGGGAGGATTCAAAACTGTAGCAATTCTGTGCACAGGTAGGTAACTGGATCTTCAGGTACTTCAGATCCAGGAATACTGTCTCACCACTAGATGGAAATAGTGGATTTTACTTCTGCTGCATTATCAGCACTTATACCTCAATACCATTTGCATATCGTAAGCCATCTGCAGCAGCACTGCAGAAATGTGGATCCAGAATTATTTGCTAGTGTACATGGAGTAAAGCCAAGGTTTCTATTTCTAGAAATTGTCCTTACTTTACAAGACTGAAGGCTTCCTAATTCCTGAAGGATGATTCTGTTTGATCCCTAATCTAATGGCTTTTCATTTATCCTTTCTATAAGCAACCAGAGGAGAACTGCAGGATGGACAGCATGTTAGTTCAACTATCATGAATTAGTCGTTAAACATCACCCCAATTTAACATTTACTCTGAAATCTCTTATGTGACACACACACACACAAGATTAAAAAAAAAAAAAAAAGGGGAAGAATGTTGAAAGTCCTGTGTCTCAATGTACCTACTTAATAACACAAAAAGGAAGCAATGTGACTTGCTCTCTTATGAGCAGACGCTATAATGTTGTTTGCATATAAAAAGCAAGCGTATAGTCAGAGAAGCAGAAAGCAATTAAAGACAGTTCTGTAGGGAAGGATTGTTAGAGGAATTCTTTAAAAAAAATCAGTTCAAAAATTATCTGTTTATTTTGTGTATGACAAATCTGACTTTCTACAAGGTCTTGAAACTTCCAGCTGCTCTGTGAAGTTGTATCACAGCAAAGCATAAAGGAAAAAGTCCTCCTTGCTCCAAAACATTTGGCTTTATGGCACTTTCTCATATTGCAAAATGCCGGAACCAGCACAAGACCTACCTTGCTGTCTTCTCTAGTTTTGACACCTTCATCTCAAATTCCTTCATGAAAGTACTAGCAGAGAAGTCTAGAAAAGGTTACTCCATAAAAAAACCTCCAGATACCACATGTATCTTCACATTTCTCTTTTTCCAGACAGGAGAAAGTAGCTGTAGACTTCATCCAGTGCAATACAAGGCCAAGAGAGGCAGAGACTGGCATAACCCTGATGTTGGAAACACAATTTGGGAGTACGTTGGAATCAGGATTTTTGTTGTGACTTAAAAATAGCAGCTTCCTCACAGAATATAACAGTAAATCTCTCCAGTCACCTGGCAGAATTTGACAAAAGATTGGTCCAAACCTCACAGGGCCTGTTGACAGTGTATATTTTATGATGGCACTTCTGTGCCAGTGTACAGGAGTGGCAGCTGCAATATTTTCCTTTAAGAAGTAGGAATTGCAGTTCAATATGGACTAAAACCAAGATATCACATCTCCCTTTTTCCAATGCTAAGGCATGAGGTTGCATGCAGGCTTTGATTTTTCCTGTGTACTGCAAGCACTCACATTAGTTCTGTGTTTTGATTGATTTTGTTTGCTAAACTGACCACAGTGTGCATGTAGCAGGTCTATTCCCGGGTTGCAGCAAGCTATGGATTGCTGTACTTCAATAATATGTGATGTACCAGTGGGATTTGGGGAGTTGCTGGGAAGGCCGGCAATCAAACCCAATAAACTGCTTTGGGATGCTGATGCCTTACTGCTCTGTCCCTGTGCCATATGATGCTACTCTGTTCCTGAATTAGCCTTCAAAAAAGCAAGACATGTAATAAACAGTGTAATTTAGCATTCAGAGTCTAGGCAGGAGCCCATGGACACTAGCACTCAGCATGCTGGACTCTTTCACCACGGTAGGTGCCGGATGGAGTTTGTGTT
>VXBT01012115.1:443216-589928 GCA_013400235.1 Oriolus oriolus | reverse complement strand
TGTGTTCGAAGGAGCGTTGAGGCCACAACATCCCTTGGTGAGGCAGCTCTGGCAGTGTCCCACCGTTCCTGGGTGTTCTTGTGTTGGGGTGCAAAGAGGGGTTGCGAGTGTACGTGTGTGAATGTGCGTGTGAGTGTGAGTGTGTGAGTGTGAGAGTATGTGTGTGTATGTGTGTGGGTGTGTGAGTGTGTGTGTGTGAGTGCACGTTTGTGTGAGTGTGTGTGTGAGTTTGTGCGTGCCCGTGTGCGCGTGTGAGTGTGTGTCTGTCTGTCTGTCTGTCTGTGGATGTGTGTGTGCGGGCGGAGGGCGGGCAGTGCCGCGGCGTGCCCGCTCTTGCCGCCGCCGCCGCCGCCGCGGGCGGGACTCGCCGGGCGGGGGCTCGGCGGGGAAGGGGCCGGGGCGCGGCGGGAGCCCCATTGGCTCTTCCCGGCAGCACATGTTGCCGGCTCCGCTATAAAGGCGGCCGCGGCCTCGCTGCAGCCCGTCCTTCTGCCTTCACGTTTCTACAGTGCCGCCGCCAGCTCCAGTGCCGCCGCCATGGCCATCGACGCGCTTTTGGGCAAATGGTGCCTCATCTCCAGCGAGGGCTTCGAGGAGTACATGAAAGAGCTGGGTAAGGAGCCGGCGGCTCCCCGCCCCCGGGAGGGAGGGATGGATGCCGGGATGCCGCTCCGGGGATGTGCTGTCGCTGCCGGCCGGCGAGGCTCTGTCCAAGGTCCGCGGAGAACGCGGTCCCCGAGCCGGGCCCGCGGGTGGGATGCAGCCCGGCCGTGAGCCACGGGTGGGCGGCGGCTGCGGGGGTGATGCCGGGATGCTCCGGGATGCAGCGCCGGGGCTCCGCGCCCTCTCGGCTCCGGGAAAGGAGCGCTGGCCGGCAGCAGACCTTTCCTCCCGGGAGAGCTGCCGCCTCCGGCTCCGCGTCCTAAAGATGTCAGCGACCCTTTTTGCACAGTAATTGCTGTGAAGCAGATGCCGGCACCAGCAGGCACCTTCCCGCCGTGCAGGGCTGCGCCCTCCCCGCCGCCGCCTCCCTCCGCAGCAGCCGGGATTACCAGCCGGTGCCAGCACCCGGCTGAGCTTAGGCCGGTTCGCTCCCCCCTCCCCGGTAATGCCCGGCGCGGGGGTCGCGGCGCTGCCCGGCGCGGGGGCTGCGGGGGTCGCGGCGCTGCCCTGGCCTGGCGGGGGGCGGATGCCGCACGGCAGCGCTGTGCCGGGGCCGGGCTGCTTCACCCCGCCTGGGGCGGCCGCGCACAGACCTGCTGAGCCGGGGCTGCCTCCCCGTGGAGTCACCTTGGGCGTCTCCTCCCCAGAAAGCCAAACTGGATCAGCTGCCTGTGGGTAACCGGCAGCCGGCTGCCCTGCCGGAGGCTATTTGCCTGCTTTCTTCTGTGGGCAGTAGCACCCTTATCTCAGAGGGGTGGTCCTGGCTTGTTATCCCTGCGTCCAGGTTGCCCTACATTTTGTAACACCAAGTTACCGGATGAAGAACACACCTAACAGAGCAGGAGCCTCATCTGCAAGCTCAGATTTACCACTTTCCTGTGAGCATCCTCACTGACAGGTGATAGATCCCTGGCAGTGTCTGTATAGCCCAGGAGCTATTATTTTCTGCAATTTATCCACTGATGAAAGCCACGATATTTTCTCAAGAGGCAGAAGATGTGGCCTTATATTTAGAGGAGGAGAAGAAGGAATTTAGGTCTTGTGCTCTTCATGTAAAATATAAAAGGGATCTTACATGCAATGTAATTGCATTTACAATCTGCAGACAGTGGTGGCTGTAATTACATTTTGGGAGGCCTGTCAGTACGTGATAGGTCTGATATGAGAAAGCCTTCTGGACTGAAGCCTTTGGGAGACTTTGAAGGAAATTCAAGAATTTTAAGATGAGTTTGGTTGAGCCATGGATTAGGATGCCTTGGTGCTTATGTCCAATGGCCAGGCCTAGGCATGTGCCAAGTTGCAACTTCAAAGCAGAAATTAAGTGCTGCAACTGCAGAGCACCTCCCATGTGTAGGCAGCAACTGACTGTTGTTTGGTTTTAGATTGAAATCATAAACCAGTCACTTTTCCTTTTTACATTTATGATTTAGGCAATTAAATTTACACCACATCATGCTTTAGGATCCTGTCATTAACTGGATTTCACCCTTGCTGGCTACTTGTGAAACTCTCTGCCTTTGATCCTTTTGATGCACCATAAATGAGACCATGCAGATTCTGATCATTCTGTGTAAAACAACATTTGAGGACAAAGAAGTTGGAATTTCACCTCTTGCCATATGGAAGACATGCAGCTCATCTCTGTTTGGTTGGATCCCAAGCTGTAGCCGATCAAATAACTCTGATTAACTCTGGCCTGGATGACAGCAACAGAGTGTGTGTGGAGGTTACTGTGGCAATAATTTCCAGTTCTGATCAGAAAAGCTGGACTGAGGATGGCTGGTTTTTTCTCTGTGAACTCAAGCTTAAGGCTCTGTCCTGGAATCTCATTTGAGTCTGGAGAAGCAGTGTCTGGAAAGTACTTTATTTCCCTCTCAAGGACTCAACCCTTACCTACACATACCAGGGGAGTGCTGTGCTGATACCTGACAACATTTTTTAACTACACCAGTTGCAGAACCCAGGCACTCACTGATTTGGTGGCACTTTCTGCCCCATTTGGTTGCATCTCAATTCATGGTTGAGATCTGCACTTACCACTTTGATGGATTCACATTTGTTGCTCGCTACCCTCTTATTTGTATTTTCATCCTTTAGGTCAAAAAGATTTAAGCAAACCCCCCCAAAGAGTGCATGCAGGGGCTTTAGCAGGGTGAATCTGAAAATGAAGAGTTTTGAGGGCTGCTGTCTCCAGATCATGAATTTCCAGCCATTTGCAAATGGCTCATTTTGCTCATTTCTCTGTCTTTTGCATATATGTGTAAGCACTACTTTTTATGATAGTGATTTTCTAATTCACAACTCAATACTTTGTAAGCAGGATGTAAAATATGGAATTTAATTAAAAAGATGTGTTTGCAATGGCGCACAAAGTAATGGAAGGGTATTTATTGAGTAAGTTTAAATAAAGTGGATTGATTTGTCAATTAAAAATAATTTGTAGAATTTTTAAAGTGTTCAGAATTTGAAGAGAATAATTTTATTTTCATTTAAGCTTTTGTGTTTGTTTTCCTGTTTGCTATTTATTTCTGTTTGAAAAAAAATCAGTGCTGAGTTTTGGGATATCTACAAATCCTCTGCAGGGGAAATAACTTTAACTCTCTGAGGGAACAAAAGAGTAACTCTGCAAATAAGCTTTTTTTCTTCCTCATCTGTGGAAAGTTTAAAACATCCTCTTTCTTTGTGGCTCTTGAGCTTTGATTCTCAAGTGTACTTAAGTGCCTCATTAAATGGGAATTAGGTATTTGAATTCTTGTGTGGCCCTAAGCCTCAGGGTTTAACTGACTTTGTGACACTCTGTGCCTCTCGCCTTGCAGGTGTGGGTATGGCTATGAGAAAAATGGGAAGCATGGCCAAACCAGACGTTTACATTATTAAGGATGGGGACACAATCACCATAAAAACAGAAAGCACCTTCAAAACTTCACAGTTCAGCTTCAAGCTTGGTGAAAAATTTGAGGAAAATACATTAGATGGCAGGAAAACTCAGGTCAGTATACTAAACTTTCTGTTGAAAAAATGCAATTCTTTGTGTGTTTTACAGAGGGACATGCTATTTTAAAATCAGTTTTAACGTCCACACTAACAATGCTTTATTTGATGAGCAATTGTCTCTGTAAGTCTCATTGAAATAATTTTTTTTAACCTGGATTAAGCAAATTCCAAAGAGGGAAAATGCTGAAATCAATAGTCTTGTGTATTTTGCTGTTTTCATTTTGTAGCAGAAGCATTTTTTCAGTAAAACTAACAGACCTCTAAATCCCTGTTAAAGCCAAATGCCACTTCATTCTCAGTCTGTGGAAAAAAATGCCATTGATGTTTAATCAGAGGCAATTCAGCCCTAGGGTTAACCTTTCTGCTCTGTCTCTTATTTGCATAACAAGAGAGCCTGGTTCAGTGTGGGGTGGGGTCATAGACAGCAAGGCAACCATGTGAATGACAGTCACTAAACTCCAGTTTTAGAAGGCAAAAGGTTTCTCCTTGCACCGAGTAGGGAGAATATTTATCCCAAAGGAGGCAAAACACAAGGGATACATCTAATTTCCTCGTGTGAGTGCTGTTTATTACCCCCCTCCCTCCAGCCACACACTTTCAATTCATCTGTTACTGCAAGATCAGATAAATGCTACACAAAAGCTCAAAGCCCATGTAACAAAGAGAGGAACAGAGAACATCTTCTGCTCCTGTTAACTGAAACTGTGGATGCTGTCAAAGGTCTGTCTGATGCAGGAATGTGTCAGAGCAGTGAGTAAATGAGCAATGAGTTAGTTACCGTAAGAAGAGGATCAATAAAATGTTGAAGGTAATTTCTGGCTTTGTAGTTGTCAATGATAAAATTACTATTGAATGAGATGGGGTGGGAATCTTTCGTTTGGAATAAGGTGTTGGAAAGCCTCAGTGCTGAACAAATGCCATGGGGAAAATACTGATGGTCAGGTTCTTCTTTCAGACCCTTGTCAGCTTAAAAGATGATGGGTCATTGATTCAAGAGCAGGAATGGGATGGCAAGAAGACCACAATAACAAGGAAGCTAGTGGATGGACAACTGATGGTGGTGAGTTCAGTCCCACTTTCTGGTCCCCAAGAGCTGCTGGTTGGTAGCCTGAAATGTAACTCTAAGAGGTGGGTTTTTTTCCCCTGTTAATCTGCACTGAGAGGTAAATTAATAAATCCATCTCTTTATCTTCTAGGAATGTGACATGAATGGTGTCAAGTGTGTTAGAGTCTACCAGAAAGCATGAGGACATCTTCAGGTTCAGTAGGAACTTGCTGCAAACAACTCAGTTCAGTGGACAGAGCTCCTTTTCACTCCGTATTTTCCTTTTCCCTGTTTTCTAGTATTTCAATGGACTGAGTAGCTGAGTGCAATTCTTTTTAAAAGATGTGATGTAACTATTCTGAACTTAGGCTATTAAATAAAATTGTCGAATATATGAAGTGGAAACGTTGTTACTATAGTGGAATTTTAAGTGAGGTTTTATAAAAAAACAGTTTGGTTTTAGGCTTTACTGCAATCTGCCTTCAGCACAAGACAAGACAATATATGGCAAAGAAGAGTTAATAGTAAGCTGAATTTTGACTCACATCCGTACTTTCTAAGATAGTAAAATCTGAAATTGAAACAACTCCAGAGCCCAAACTTTGAATTTTTTTTCTAACTTCCATATTCCAAAGTAAATAGAATTGTGAGGGTATAAATACGACATAAGTTTAGTTGGTGTTTAAGTAGAGGAATGGATTTTCAGGGTTGGTTTGTTTTTTGTGTTTCGAGCCCACAGTTTTCCTATCTCAATATATATATATTACCAGTAAGCCAATGAACGTGATAAATCTAAGCAAGCACATACACACCTTTTTGAAAGGAAGCCTTATTTTAAGAAGACTGTTTTCCTAGCAAAACTCTTATTCCATGTCTAGTAACATTCTAAAAATTCTTAACCAAAATCTACTGAAATACTGCCTAAAACTTAAAGCCTCATTTTATTTTATTTTTTTTTAAAAACTTGTTTGAACCACCTAGCAATGGAGTTTATATGCTTTGAAGTGCCATAATAAATAATCAGAAACATAAGTGTCTTGAGTATTACTTTTACACTGGTTGGGAAACAGAGCCTATAATGCTACTATTCTTCCAAAGAGATGTCAGATGAGACAAAAATTAAAAAGGTCTGGCTGAATTTCTGTGATACCAGACAAGCATGTCCTAAAAGTGAAACCATTTGGTGACAGGAAGGTTTCCATGAATTCAGGAGCCTGGGGATCATGCAATTCCACAGTTCCTGTTTGCTGCATCCATTATTGCAGAATCAATTGCTACTTCTGATATTTTAGCTGCTCAGTGCATGTATCATATTACTGAGCTTCCCCAAATAGAAAAACCTGTTATTTTGTGTTCATTCTGCTAACCATGGAAAGCGACTTTTTCCATAATTTTGGACCATTTATCCTTTTCATAATTTTATGACTACTTATGAGTCATCTCCTTTACTTCTGTCATCTGAAAGCATTTCTTGCTGGAGAATATTTCTTGTAATTTCTTTCCATAGCTCCTTTTTGCGTTGTCTTTTTTCACATTATTTCCTGGTAGTATTTTTCCTCATTTTAATATGAACCCTGAAGCTATAGGGTGCATTCTTATACAGGCATTAGAAATAGAAAGAATCTACCCATAGAAATAATATGGAAAACAAACTGCTCTGATACGGGACCTACAACGTGTCAGATCACAAACACATTAAACAGCATCAGTAGAATGTGTGCAGCAATCCATGGTGGAGGCATGGGATGAAAATCCTGCCTCCCTTCCTAAATAGACAGCGTTAGTGCTTCTTTGGGGTCACTGGTCTATCACTTACCCCTGCTTGTTTACTCTTCTGATCCTGGGTAGTGTTAATTGTTTATCTTTCATTTGAATGGAAAAACAGTCCAATGTCTTTCATAGGACATCCGTTTTGATTACAATGAGATCACTTCTTGTAAAACAAAAGGCAGAAGAGTATCTTTTCAGAGTGATTTCCTTTGGAAACAAGGCTTATAAAGTCTGTGTATCTGTGCTCTCCAAATTCAGCCACATGTGACATAGAGGCTAGAGCTCCTAAAGAGAACTATTTTTCCACAAATGTCATGAAAATAGGTGGCCTGATGAAGGAGATGGACCATTAAAGTACCTTGATGATGGAAAGACTGCACATGGAAGTGACATTTTAGCATTTAATGGAAGAAAAACATAACAAGGTCTCTTGGCACACATAAGAAGTTATCTTAAGCACAGAAGCTGACCAATGGTAAGAGGCAGATCAAGAGGAAACTGGAATTCTTTAGAGCTAATTCTCCAGAACTACTCAGGCTCACATATTTATTTGCTTTATTTTGATGTTAGCTTCAGCCTCAGTTGCTGGTAACTTCAATGTAAGTGTGCTGTGACCCAGAGCTACTATCTATACAACCTGTTTGTGTTAGATTAGACCATGCACTTAAAATGACAATTGTTTTATAGTACTGCAAGCCAAGATTTGTAATGCTCAAGACTTGAAAATATATTTAGTTCCCAGTTTCCTCCTATTTATTATGCAAGAAAAGAGCTTCACTCCTCGTGAGTGTGTATGCACGATATTCTCATCAGTGCAAAATAACCAATTGTCCTGACATTTGAATTACTGCTGTTCACTGTATCACATAAGATGGCAGAAAATAAGACTTCTGAGTACGACTGAATAAGAAGTAGTGCATTATCCAGCCAGGACTGCTTTATAATGCTAAAGAAATAAATAAGGACACAAGTTTTGTTGTGACATTTTAATGCACGTTTTTCAAAATACTTTGGAGGGATGAAAGAATCATGTTCAGCAAATTAAGCTGCAAGTAGAACTTGCTCAAAGAGAAGCAGTTTCTGTATCCAACACACTTTCATTTAAAGTCATGAGCAGTTCCCAATTTAGATCTTTAAATCTCACTGTCTTCTCAATTTGGTGTAGTTCTGCTGTTTTCATGGAAGGGGTTGCTGTTTGTGTGTTTGTTTGTTTGTTGGTGAGTGGGTGGTGAGAGAGGTGGAGTTTTTTTGGTAGTGAAGTGGGATAAAGGAGTAGAAAATGAAGTTGTTTAGTAATTTAGATCTGATAATCCACCACCTTAGGGAAGTCTCTTGTTTGAGCTTTCCAGCAACACTAATGAAATGGCACTGTGTGGAGAGTGTACTGGCTCTGTATAATGCTCAGACTATCAAGGATTTTCCTGTTATGGTTTGGTTTTATGATTTATTTCAAAATTGTTATCCTACTCTGCCTGCAATCTCTGCAATTAATACTGACTTTTCCTCTTCCTTTCCCCTTCCTACCTCACACATGCCCTCCAGATCAAAGTTTTTTAAAAAACAAAGTCAATGGTAGGAAACATCTCAGTTTTCTGAGGTTATGGTCCCACTGTTAGCTGTCAGCTGTCCAGAAAAAAGAAGTGCTTATTTCTTCAGGTGTGAAGATCAAGTGTAGGAAGACAGTTTTGCTCTGCCATTGGCCACTTGGGCTATATTAACTGAGATTCAAACATCTGAAAAGCAAATTAGGCACTCTTTGTTTTTTTTTTTTCAGGTTAAGACTTAAAAGTCTAGTATTGTATAAACCACCTTATCTACTTCTGCATAATATTATGTCCTATGAATTCTGTTGCTTCATAAAGCAGTCCATTTAAAGTAACTCTTATTAAGGTCAGATGCTGAAAATAAGCGCCCTGTAAACATTTCTCAGGGTCCTAAGAGACCTGGGTCCCTGCCCACGAGCTCCATTTCAGCTCAGCCTGGAGTGTCAGTCTGTGCCTGAGCTGGCTATCAGAGGGTCTCCAGCTCAGATATCTTCAGATTTTACCCAAAAATTCATGCTTAAAACTAATTTCTATGAAGGAACTGCCATATTGTTTATATTCTACATAAAATGGTTTAACAAAAATAAAAGCAGTCATGCAGACCAGTTCCACTGAGACCTTTGCTGGTCACTCCTTCCCTGCCTGAGTATGTGCTGACACAATGAATGGATTAGAAACCTTTGCGCTATGTTGATTATTTGTGATCACAGGGAAAAAAAAATCCCAGTGTGGGAGTGGGTGGGAGCAAGTTAACATATATTAATTATTCTTTGATGCCTAATTTCAGTCCCATTGTTCAGCCCTAAGAGGACTTAGCACTATTATCATAGGTTTTGGAGAAAATCCAGCATCTGTGTAAACACATTTTTGTCCCATGGTTCTTCTAGCTTTGGCTTTTCAGCCCTTGTACATCAAATTGAGTTTTTGTTGACACTTCCCAGAATGGTTTTACTTCATACTATTATTTCAGAGGAAAAGGAAACACTATGAGAGGCTCTGCTCCCAAGAGCAAATTTGGCTTCCTTTCCAGTAAAAATGTTTTCAAAATCAAATCCCTCTACCAGGTGGTCTTCATTATATTCTGAAGATATTTACATGTGAAGTTCATTATAGTTTCAGAAGAAATCTAAAGATCCAGCAACGCACGCAACCTAGAACCAGTTTCAGACAATGTCCTACAAAAATCTGCTGAATCCCAAATAGTACTGTTGACACTTTAAAATAAATGACATGTTTGTCATTAATCATAGATGTGCACTCTGAAATTAAATGCCAGAAGACAAATACCCCAGTGTGAAGACCATGCACACCACTTATCTAGGACTGGTTTTTTGCTCCCCCACGCAGAGCATCTGATTCCCTTGGGAATTTCTGCTTGAAATCATTGAGTCTACCTTCAGAAAAGGCATTAGTTAGCTAAGGGTGAGCTCAGCTCATTGTGCAGAGCAAGTGTCCAACAGAAAACTGAGGTACTGAGTGCAGTTTTAAAGCTGGGATGGTGCTGAGTTGCTGCTGCACACCCCAGGGGCATTCCTGCTCCATGGCTTGAATGTCTGTGGCATGGTCTTCTGGGGCCATGTGACAGAGACCTGTGTGGTGATCAGCAAATTCAAAAGCATAAAGAATAGCACAGCCTGCATGGCTTGACCTCAAGGGAAACCTTGAACTGAGATCAGAGAGTCCATGACAGGGAATTTCTGGGAACTCCTAGAGTATAAAGGCTCCTTGTTACATGGAAAGTTGAGATGAAGGCAACTCAGACTGACTCTTCACTCTAGAAATTATGGCCAGGCCTTGTTATGGCTTTGCAATTTGATTCTATAAGTAGCAGTAGAGTTTACCAGTGGGAATTATTCCTATTTTATTGCGTAGTGTAATTAGGCAAAATATCATTAATACTATCTCTTAAACTGTGTAAAGCAGTATCTGACACTGGAATTTTCTCTGAGTGCTTTCTATTGTCTCACCTCATACCCCTAAAACACCATGCTTTGTAAAGATTTGATGGCATGTAAATGAAGTTCAGAAAACGAGACATTCCTGCTCTTTCACATTTATATTTTTGTATTGGTGAGATGCAGAATGAAAATGTAAGGTGCATTTCTCTGCTGGGGGTATTGTTTGAATAATTGTACTCTTATTGCCCACTTCATGGAATATGGTCCTTTCTGTAAAGGACTAGCTTAACTGTTGGCTGCTTTTCTGAAACTGTTGGCTGCTTTTCTCCTGTGACAGAGGAAAGGAAGCCAATTCAATAGAACAGAAATCACAGACGCCTCACTGCCTCAACATCCTCACTTCTCTTTCCCCTTGTTAGCACAACACAGTCCATGCGTATCTGAGCCTGAACATTATCCCTCTGTATGCTCACTTTCTTCATAAAGATTATTCTTTTTTTCCTATTTTTTTTAAGGATTATCCAGTCTCTTGGATTCAGATTCTGAACATCCAGCTGTTGTGCTAAACTGGAACAGGGATTAAGAAAGATAAGAATTAATATGTGTATCTTGTCCAGTCTCTCCCTTTTTATTTTTTTAAAGCTTGTTTTCTTCACTCAGCTTTTCAGCATTAAGAGAATGATGAAAACTAAGTGCACAACTTCCCACTCCAGCTACATGGCAGTGTTATCCATGGCAGCCATCTTGAAAGTCTGATCTTAAAGCAGTAAATGTCTAAGCAATATTAGCCAAAGATTTAATTGTTTCCACATGTTCTTTGTTCTTGTGCTGAACTGGTTTTAAGCAGAATTTTCTTCAGTATTTAATCAGTATAGTTCTGACCCAAGACAGCAGATAGATATGGGCTTACCCAAAAAGCAAATCTCTGCAGAATTAATTTTTTAAAATAGTGACAGTGTTACTAATTTCTGAATGTAATTTGTGATAACCAAATGAAGTAAACAACTTAATTGGAAAGGTCTGTTTCCTTTATTAATCTGTCAGCTAAAGCTCCACGGACTTGGAAAAATGTCATCATATCCGGATGGAACTGGAACTCAAGTTTCAAGTTGGAATGCAAAAATTTATAGCTTAATTTTTGATTTCTGCCTTGTTATTATCTTAATTTACATGGTTCTGAGATTTTCCCTCATGTTTTAGATCTGCTCCCAGTTAGTTGTATCTGTCAAATATACATTACTTTGGGAAGTTACTCAATTATATTCTTACCCTGTGATCAATGTTTAAGACACAGTCACAGGTCTGCAGAGGAGAAGGAAAGAACAATTCACATTAAATATACTTTGATTTAATATGACCAAAAAAATAAGTCTGTGAAGAAAGGTCTCCCCTGAGATTTTTCTGTTACAGAAAACACAAATCTTAACAATTACCTATCCTTGGAAAAGAAAGTGTACCAAACCTTTAGGAATGTTTAAAATATCTTAGCTAAAGCTGTGAAAACTCAGGTTATCAGCCATAGCTCTAATTCATGTAGATAGTGGCTTATTTGGGAGTGGCTTGATATCCCTCCTCGTGATTAAAAACACTGTCTGAGAGGTTGTCCAGACATCTACTGGAATTTCCCTTTCCCCCAGCGGATAATCCTTTTGGTCAGCTGTGTCTGTTCCACTGCAATTGACTATTTTCTTAGAGATAAAATAATTTTTTTTTCTCTATTTAGTGAGATTTATCTGGTTGTGTTGTACTCATGTCTTTAAATTTCAGGAGATGCTTTGCACTTTTCCATAATTTCCTCTATAGATTTTACTAGAAAGTTAACTTCTGCTTTCAGGCTGAGTCTTATTGAATTGGATTTCTGAGCTGGATTCCTGCTAAAATCAAGAGCTAAGTGCATTTATTGTAGAGGCACTGAGACCATCTTGTGAAGCAACAGCCTTCAGTATCAGTGGAAAGCCTTGCATTACTACAGGACGATTGGATTAGGCTTTAGTAACCAAAACCTAATATTAGAAGTCAAGAATGAATAATTAATTTTAAGAAACATTACTGACTCTTTAAATTACAAACATTTCCTTCTTGATGTTTATAATATTTATGATGGGAATAGAGTTCACTGGGAACACAACTTGAGTGGCACATAAAGTTTGACAGATTCATATATTCATTAATTTATTTTGATGAGCCTAATACAGCAGAAAGGAGAGATCGCTGTTGCTGTGATGGTTTTATTATGCTCTCACTGTCTTATTCTTGGAATTAAGAGTAGCATGTGGAATTGAATAGAGAATGAAACGTATTTTATTCTCTTGGTGTTATTCTTATTTAATTACCTTATTATAGAGAAAATATTTCCCTTACTTGCCTTCAGCAATATCAACAGATTTTAGTAGGAAGAATATGCAGTTGCGTCAGAATATTCAGTTAACATTTCACTGTTAACTTTGATCGATTTTTTTCTTTAATTTAATGCTTATTGGGACATCTTTTGAAGAGAACACCAGTAAAACATGTTGTAGAATATCATGCCTGTACAGTTACTTCATGTCACAGAAAAGAAGGCTGTAATTAATTTTTGACTGCCTTATACAAATAGCTGTTATCCTTGCAAGTCTTGAGATTAACGTCATAAAATGTCAGTTATTTAATAAGCAGAGCAACTTTCTTTGCATGTTAAGTTGCATGTAGATACATCAAGGAGAAAAAGAAAAACATTATGCTATGTTATTACTGTGAATCCAACGGATTTGGAAAAGCCACATTCATTTAGTGTATAGGTCTCATTACCAGCAAAACTATGGATTAAGCTATATGAGATATCTCCTATGACTCCAACTGTTCTTTGAAAGATACACTTGGACGGAATTTGATGTCATTTCGGATGTTATTTGAGAATAATAGGCTGCATGAATAAAAGCATGAATTTATTAACACAATCACCCTTAGTGATGAAGCCAAGAAGAACCAGTACAAGTTTTCTTGTGTTATGTGCACTTCAGAGATGCATTTTACAGGTACACTTCTTGTAGGGCAGAGCAGCATAACCTCCATTTTTATCACTTCGCCTTTCTATCAAATAAAACTGTGCTTCTTGAGGAGTCTGGTGTGCCTTACAAGTTATTGGCTTTTCTAATGACCAGTGTCTGACTTGGCCAACAACACAGTTTTCCTTCAGATGCAGACCCCAAAGCACTCACTGACCCCAGAAGTAAAATAACATGTACTGTTCAAAGGTTTTATTTATGCAAAAGGAAAAAAAATTGTGAAGAACTGGTAAGCAACCATAGCATATCTTCTGTTCCCTTTTTATCCCTCGATGAGGCTAGGCCTAGCATTTTACATAGTGAAAGGCCCCTTCAAAAGGTAAGTTTGAACATTTTACTGATTTTGCTCATCTTTATATTCAGAGGTTTAAAAGGCTTTTGCTTATTTCTGTTCTGTGACAAGATGGATTTAATGAAATTAATTCAACTTTCCTTTTTTATGGGTTCTTTAGTAGTTAATATTCCCACTTTGGTGAAAGAAGAATTTCTAAAGGATTCTTTATGAGTATTACTGTTCTACTGCTGTATACTAGATTTATTCTAAATGCTGAAAGAAGTTTAAAGCTGAAAGGACTCAGATGCTAAGCTCAAGTATAACTGTGCAAATGAAGTTTTATTCTACTGAAGCCAAATACATAGTTTTATTTTTTTATGGGATGACTCTGAAGTAACCAGTCTCTTAGTTTCTTGTATGCTTTGCAATAGTGTGCTCTTTCTTACTTTATTACTTTGTCCCCTGCCATTTCCATTTTTCTTTCTTTCTTTCTTTCTTTTTCTTTCTTTCTTTCTTTCTTTCTTTCTTTCTTTCTTTTTCTTTCTTTCTTTCTTTCTTTCTTTCTTTCTTTCTTTCTTTCTTTCTTTCTTTCTTTCTTTCTCTATCTTTTTCTTCCTTTCTTCCTTTCTTTCTTCCTTTTCTTCCTTTCTTTCTTTCCTTTCTTCCTTTCTTCCTTTGCTCTTTCCCTTCCTTCCTTCCTTTGAAGGAAGGATGTTTCGCAGATCTTTTAATTTAATTCCTTCTTCTACCCCAAAGCTGAATCAATGATGTCTGTGTTGTCCCTGAGAAGTAATAGTCAAGCTATTATTAAAACATTTCACAAATTGAGATCCCACATTCTTCCTTAGTAATATTATTAAAATATTACTAAGGAAAATGATAGGTTCCCCTTGTTGCAAAGTTCGACCTGCCCTATATTTCATAAGCCGACATCCTGATTAAGGTCTTTTTCTTCTTATCGTTCTTCACAATTAGACAAATCCTTTCTTGGCAACTCCCTCTCAAGATTTTCTTTCCATGCTTTTGCTTCTGTCTCTCTTACAGGCTCTGCCTGTGCACGCAGGACAGCTCTGTCTGCTGTTCTGCTATTTGCATTGTTGACAACGAGCAGGGACTGATAAGGTCCTACTACCAAACTGATTGTTTCTCCAGGTTCTGTTTACTCCGGGTTTACGTAATGCAGAGTCCATTCAGACTGGGAGGTACCACAGCAGCATGCTCAGGCTGCCCTTGTCACTGGTGGTCCTCTGCCCAGCACAGTGACTCTGCTTCTCTGCTGACCCAGCGGGTCATGATTTCTTGGCTCCCCTGCAAGACTCAGGATTCACATGGGAAAATGGGAGTATGGTGCTGAGTGGAATGAATCAATCCAGTTTCCATTTTTAACTGCAGTTATGCTGTTTAGGTTTGGATGAAGAAACAGATGGTCCTTTAGAAAATCCTGAATAGCTTCACTATCACCATCTGATGTATTACTTTTTCCATATGAGAAGAATTTGCTTTTATCTCTGATGGCATACAGCTTACACCTTGACTACCAGGCAAAATCAGTTTTCTTCCTGCCTTTACACCAGCACTCTAGGAAAATACATTTATTTCTCTTAATGGGATCTACAAAGGGACACCTAACAAAGTTCCCTTAGACAAGCACCTACAACTAAGCAGTCCAAGCAAAATGATCATGTGCAAAGTCTGAGCACAGCCTGGGGAGTGATGTAGGATCTTTTGTTCCCGTACTTCTTCTGGACACTTAAATCATGCAGTTATTGTGGTTTGAGTTTTATTTCTTTATAGACAAACCTACCAACGACACCTGACAGGAATTACAACAACTCTGGCACACTGTGGAGTCAGACTTGTCTCAACAAACCTCAACTGGAGGACCAAGCTGAGGTGCTTTGCTCCTGCCACAGCAGTGACGAAGGGCAGACATGACCTGGAAATGCCAGGTGGCAGTCTGAGGGGTGAACTGCCAAGCCCACTGCAAACACACCTTGTTGTCTTCCAGAGGCATACATGGTACACTCTAGCACTAGAAGCCATGATACAGTAGGAGGCACACAGCCTACCCCTCACCACACAAACCTCACAGGAGTTGTGTGAATCACACCACATGCTCCAATTCATGAGTCACACTAAGTATATACAAGCTGTGCATATGTATATGTATATGTATATGTATATGTATATGGCTGGAACTGCGTGCTTACAAGCTGTGTTTTAGTAGATCTGTTGTCTAGCTGTGCAAAAATTGTTTAGTTACAAAGTCAATTGTTTTTGGGTTTTGTTATCCTCGTTAAAGATCTTTAGATGGGTATTTTGTGTTAACAGACAGCGGCACAGAAACAGGCAATGTTATTAATTAACTGCGAATATTGTCTCTGAGGAGTTTTGTGTTTTGTTGGACTCCAATGTTTTGATTTCTTTTAGAGACTTCTAAAAGCCATTGGATGTTGTTGTCTCTACCATCAAAAGCAGTTTTCTTCTAGGAGTCTCCAGCATAGGAGGTTCTTGATATTTTGTCCAGTTGGGTCAGTATCTCAGGTAGCTGATGAAGAGCTTGGCCCTGCCACAGCAAGCAGGTTGTGCCTCTCTAGGTGCCAGCCCCCAGTCAGCCAGCACAGTTTATGCTGTGCTGTCCCTGCATCTGACCATGACTCCCAGTTGACTTCTGTGCATCAGGTGGGTGTGGGCTCTTGATCTGGTCTCATTGCGAAGTTCATAAACTCAAGGGATTTTGTTAAGGTATTGACAAAGACTTCATGGAGCAGTTCAGTCTGTCTGAGTCCATGCACATTTTTCTGTTGAATATACAGAACATTTTGGACGATGGAACGTTGCTAAGTGTCACATTTAAAGGAGGACTTTGTAAAGAGACAGAAATGAACTGGCTACAACATTTTCCTTGGTTTACTTCATGGTGTAGAAGAATCAAGAGTTTTGCTCTACTCCTGGTGTTGTTCTTTTGATTCCGGGTTGATGCCATCACCCACAGCTCCTGTGCTCACCTCCTGTTTCACAAAGAGGACTTGAGTAATTGCCTGACCGTCTTACCCAAACATCTATAATCACCTAGTGTCACCCCACCTCAGAAGTGTTTCATACAGCTGAATTTTTCCATTGTTTACATGATGGGTTCCAAAGGGTGGCTGCCTCAGACAGGTGTCCCTCATCCTCAGGGAGAGAATTTGTTCAGCTATGTGTTTTCCCAGATTACTGTAGTAACTATCTTCCAGCAGGGCTATTGAACCCCTTCCTCCTTTGCCTGACCCACCCCCTACTTCCTCTTCCTCTAGAATATTTGCATTTTTCTGCCAGGACCACTAGGTGTCACAAGTACTCACAACTAAACTATAAAATCCTCTAAAATATTATTCCAGACATCTTGATATTTCCCCAGTCAAGGGGTCCGAGAATTTTGGTATAGATCTGACGTGTATGTGGGAGCTGCTGGATGTAATAAAAATGTCAGGTGCTTCAAGCTGATGCTTACAGAGCAGGTCCATGTTCTTTCATAGCAAACAATTTAGCATTCAAGGGAGCTGTACCTGTTGTGGAAGGGCCTTAATTTGGCTAACCAGAGAAAACTTAAAAATCGGACATGACCTGAAAGATCAGCAGACTGTGCCTAACACAAGGAAATACGCTGGTGAAACAGGGTATGTAGAAGTAGAATACAGAAAGGGCTCCACCCTAAAAAAAGCTTACGGTTAAGAAACAGAACAATCCTTTGGTTATATTTAGATGATTTTCAAACTAGAACTGAATTTTACGTGCCAATAACAAGATATATCTTTTTCTTCTTCTGCTTCTGCTTCCAGCCTGTCTGTTTATAAACCAACCAATCATTCTTGCCTAGCAGTATGAATTTTACACTAGCTGGGAGGATATATTCTCAGCTTCCCAGTGGGAAGCACAGTACCCCACTAGTTGACTCTGTGGGACCCCAAGACACTGATCTTTTCTGAAGAGAATATTTCAGTTGTTTCAAATGTCACAAAACCTTAACCCTGTAAACTCAAGTTTAATTAATTAATTACTTCTATTAATTAATTTGTTTAAATTATAGGCAAGTACTTCCATTTCAGAGCGTACTTTTCCTCCTAAAAACAAGCCTCCAACACTCCCCCAGCATGCAGCACGTCCACCAACACATGCACTACCTGTCCTTTTGCTGCTTTTGGAGGCATGGCTCAGTGCACTGTTATACTGTGCACTGAACAAGCAGCTCAGGAGAATACTTTCTATGTAAATGGAAGGAAACCCAAATCTTTCCATCTAGGGCTTCAATTTTGCTGAGTCCTGTGGAAGCCACAGGCCTTTGCAGCTTCCCAATGACACCTGCTTACATCAGTTAGGTCTGCACCTGCAGCAAGGCACAGGAGTGGAAGGAGGTGAGCACAGGTGATGAGAACTAGTTGGCAAAAGGAGTATATATGAATATTAGTCTAACAACAATCCCGCTTCTGGCATCATAAACTACAAGATCACCCTATATCTTGCAGCAGGATTCTGAAGGCACTGCAGTAGGAACTGGATGCCCTGTGTTTCTTACCTCTCAAATTCCTGTAACACCCTTTCCATCCATTTCAAAAATTCTCTGTAAACTGCATGCCAGTGCTGTATCCTGTTATCTGCCACATCACTGGACTAATTTATTCTAGCATTTTTAACTTGTTAGATAGCATAAAGAGAGATGTGTGGGAAACAGGCTTGATGAAATGTTTAAATGCTTCCATGGATCTGTTCTGAGCATATTCAGAAATACATCTTTCTTCCTTTTCCCATATTTAAAAAAATATTTTCCTCAAAATTAGAACAGTTTTATACACAGTAATTTAAAATATTATATGCATTTAGGGGCTTGATCAAATGTGGTGTTACTGTATGACATCCAAACAGACAGACAGTATTATAAATCTGGAGTGGACTATTATGCTGCTGTTTTCAGCTGGCAAGATGAGAGCATAATGACTTTGAGCTGTACCAGATGGTGAATTTAGGCACTGAAAGGTACTACACAGCTCCTGGAATAGAATGCATCACCCTGAAGGAAGCAAAGACATTCACTCCTTTTCTAAAATAGTATTTCAAAGATAAAGATTGACATCATCATGTAGCTGTGAGTTATTTCTTACTAAAGCTACATAATGTTTACTAGTCATGCCGTACTGTTCACTATCAGTCAAATTAATCATTCATTCAAGACAGCTAATTTGGTTCTGAATGCACTATTTAGGATGAATGCTGAATGTTACTAACTGTTATTAAGTAGCCACCTGCTGCACCTTTATGACATTATGTTTGGTATATTGCTGCAATAATCTAAACTGTGCTTAAAGGTAGAGTTCAGTTCCAGATAATACTTTGTTAATAACCTACCACGTAAACAAATACAATCAGTTATGGCAGAAGGTAATTGCAGTGTTGAATCATTTTCTTACAACACTTAAATAAGTAATCAGATTGATTCAGAAAGATTTTGAGCTTTACTTTTATTTAAATGAAGGTGTGTCCTGAACCATAATAGGTGCGATGACAAAGATAAGATTAGGGAGGTGCCAGCTTTCTGCTGGTTTTATATAGGTTTGAAGGTACCTTTGTAACAGGGAGACTTTTGTTGCCCAGCCCTCTGTGAAGAACAGGCATTTCCCAAGCAGAAATCTGTCTGTCTATCTCCACTTATGGGGTCTGGCCTTTTTAGCGATGTTTCCTTTATTTGCCAACCAGAAACAATAATTGAAAAAAAGAAGAATGTTACATTTTGCTACCACTGGGGTGTGCCACTTAAAAGGATTATGATTTCTGCCCAGTGATTCATTCTCCTGTGGCTTTATGCTGGACCAGCGCCTTTTCCATTCACATGGATCTTTTTGTATGGGAAAATCAAACCACTTGGCAAAATGCTAAAATCAGTCATCACTTTCTTCTAAGAGAGATGAAACAAAGAATGAAGAGGTGCCATTTCTTGGCCAGAGCCACACAAACACAGCAGTCAAAGACTAGAGGAAAGAGTCCGTGTGCCTGCTGGCAAGGTTCATCACATCTGAAGTTTGCCATTTGGATAGTCCTCTCCTTTTAGCTAAGTAATTAGTCTCTTTGTCTTACCAGCAGGAAATCTCCGACATTTGCAGAGACAAGTTCATCCTACCTCCCTTGCACACCTATTTTGTGAGAGGATATTCCCCCAGTAATATATGTCTTTCTTCCTCCACTGGTGAGGTTAGGCTAGACAAGAACCTATCTGAGATACCCGAGTTTTAGAGGATGACTTTTAAAAATGAGTTGAATCCTACCGCTAGTGCGCTTCAAAGCCCACTGAAGCATGTTTAGACTGGAGAAGAGAAGGCTTAGGGAGCACCTAAGTGCACTCTTACAATATTTTTGAGGAGATTACCTAGAAAAGGGAGTCAATCTCAAGACTAACTTGCATGGTGGGACAATGAAATGCAATTTTCGTAATCTGAAATAGGGCAGTGTCTGGCTGGATGAAAAGAAAAATGTTTTCCCTCTGAGAACAGCCATGCAGTGTAAGAAATTGCTCAGAGAACTCTAGGATCTCTGAGCCGGGACATTTTGATGTCAAGACAGGGCAAGGCCCTCAGCTGCCTGGTCTGAAGACAGAGCTGCCCCTGTTTTGAGTAGGGGATTGAATGGTGACTTCCCAGAGTCTCTTAAGGCCTAAGTGATTAGTGAGGCTGTGTTGTCTTTCGTGCTGAAACATCACACGAGAGATATTATGCCCATATATCAGAGGCAGACTGTGAAGGGAATGCAGGATCTAGACAAGGTTTAACACACAGGATTGTATCAGATGTTGATAGGACACCAGGGTCAAATTTAGGTTCAGCTGGCACCTCCAGTGACAGAGTTTTTGGAAACATGTCTGTTCTTATGAGAACTTGACATGGCATGGGTGTGGTTGCTCTTGCCTTAGTGGGTGGGAAAATTGTAAGAAGTAAAATCTGTTTTGGAATATGAGGGAGAATTAAATAAAAAAATAGCACAGAAAAAGATAATATGCGCGGAAACATAGCTAATATACATGGAAACATAGCTAAAAAAGACTCAAAGAATGGCTGATTGATGAGTATATAGATTGACTTAATGGATTACACTTTATTTGCTTCAAAATTAAATATTTCCTCTGAAGACAGTTGTTAAGTGAGTTTTTTTTAAAAGACTTGATTTGAAAAAATGTAAATCAATATTTTCAATCAAGAATGAAAATTAAATTATATTGTAGGTGGAAAACTAAATGATGTTTTAGTGACAGAGGCCAGTCAGGGAAATGTCGCACAGGCAAATGCTTGAGTCTGCTGGAAATGGGTGATGTAAACTGGTATAAAGAGAATATAAATGATAGGTCACTTAAATTCTGTGCAGTTTGAGAAATATTTAGTCTGTGCCCTAAATTCTGCAGAGTTACAGTCTGGAGCACTCTTGGCTTTTGCCTTGGGGAATGATACAGTGTAAGGTTTGTGCACAGATTTCCCACTGGCTTTTAGAGCAGACTCACACAATGAAAAAGAGCCAAGACGAGGTTAGATTTTGATTTCTCAATGCATTGCTAGCATATTTCCTATTGCAAGTAAATTGCACAAAAGTGGCTATAAATAGAACAACTCAGCATACAGACAAATGAGCAAGTGCTTTTAGCTATTGAGGGTCACCTAATTATGTCCTTTTGCTGAGCAATAAATAAAAGAGAAAAATGCTCTCAAGTGATTAGTGAGCAAGACTAGTAGACACTGACAGTAATCTTCTGTATTGCTTTCAGCAAATAGAATTACTTACACATAGACATTCAAAGCCATGTGCTTATGTGTCTTCTAACATGTGCTTTTATCCTCTGTGCATTTCTTTCTTGTCTGAGAGATATAATGATAATACTTCTCTCTCACAGGCATTTACTGGAATGCTCAACACTAAAAAATGGGGTCACAGAAGGAGCTGAGGGAAAAGGCTGTAAGAAGGAGAGAGTAATGTGTTTAAAAAACCATGTTAATCACTTCCTCCCGGTAATTTTATTTAAAAATATGCAACACCCCCCCCTTCATTAGCCCCACCTTAAATGGTACTCTTTGCCCCTATAGCCACTAAAATATTAATGTGGCACACACAGAAACAGACATGGTCTGCTTTTTTGTCCTCAGATTCAGATCAGAAAAGCAAGGAAATTTTTATATTTCCAATTTTCCCTTCAGCTTTCCCGGAAGTTTCCATTGCTCAGTACTGCCTCCAGGTACTGCCAACACAACAGCCTCAGGGAACAAGGCTCAAACCAAAACTACCCTGAAAGTGCCCAACATGAAAAGGACCTTGACTTCACCATTTTTCCTTTTCAGTCCTGATCAGGCTAATGCCATTTTTAGCACTTCAGAGGAAATGATGCCTCAATAATCAAAACATAATAGGGGTGTTACTGTTCTTACAGACTTCAAAGCGTTTTCATCCAATGGAATAAAGGAGGCTACTTAGCCTCTATTTAGAGCTTATTTGCTCTCTTCTGTGCTGTTTGCAAGGTAATAGAAGTTCCTCCTTCAGTCTCTTCCCACTGCCAGAAGCTCCTGTGATGCCATGGCCCCCTGTTTTCAGGTCAGGCCAGTGACTATAGTTAATTACATCCTTCTTGCATGGGAGGAACCATATTAAGTTGTTGATGTTTTATTTTCCTATTTTGAAATCAAAAGACCTCTACAATCCATGGAACGCTTAGGCAAGCTACAGAAGTATGATGTGCAACAGTGTATATGATCAGAAGTCCTGAACACACTGTTGGAATAGCACCAACTTTGTTAAATAATACAAGGTTCTTGGTTCAGTTGCAAAACAATTGCAATTCAAATGCAAAACTATCATGTTCTAAATATCTAAGGCTTTTATACCCATCTCATAGCTTCGTACAAGCAGTGGATGCCCTTCTGGAGGTCATTTAGTCACCCCTGCTGCTTGAAGTAGGACTAGCACTGTCAAGTGGTATCACATTACCAGTGTCAAGTCAGCCATAGCTTTGTTTTAGCTGGGTCTTGAAAAGTCCAAGGTGGTGACTCCATTTGAATACACGCAGACTGATTTTTTTGTTCTGCTGGGCAGCAGGTAGAATGCTGTATAAGAAACATCCTCAGTTGCATTGGCTAGGTAAGGGCCAAACCCAAAACCAAGAGCTTCACACTATTTCCTCCAGAGGACATTTTACCCAAAGAAGAGTGGAGGTTTGGTAGTTAGTGATAATTATTGTGAAACTGATATACCTCCAGGGATTGTCAAGTATGGTCTGCCCAATGTTCTTCTAGGCAAAATAAAACTCAATGGCATTTTGTAGTCAGGGTCTGTGCAAGCGGTGCAGCTGTCCCTGGGTAACCTGCTTATTGCAGCTATTGCTCTCTGTCTGGTAAATACTGCTAAAGGCTCTTTTTCCACTGGAGAACAGTATAAATAAATGATTATCACCATCCTCAAAGCTGTACTAATTGCTGTTAAGTGGGCTCAGAAGGAAACAGCTTACTGTTATCATCCAGACAGCCCACTAGAAACTACGCAGTTGCCAGTTTCTGAGAATGTGCACTTTAGGATGAATGGACAAGCAGTGCTGGCTTCTAATGCCTTATGGTGGAGGGGGCTGAATTACTGAATTGTGTGTTCCTCTGTGAAGGAAAAATGTCATTTATAATGTAGGTGTGTCACATGTAAAACTTTCAGTAGGTTTCTTCAAACTCCAATTTTCGCCTTGCTGAATGCTTCTCTTGTTCCTAATGACTTTCATCTTCCTTCACAAATTCCCCAAAAGGTGGGCAAGAGAGATCTTTTCCAGCCGGAAAGTGGCATATTCCTTAACACATTGCCTTCCATAACACTGACAAAATTTATCTTAAAGGCGATGTGGAAAATGATGCAGCCCCAGCAGTGGATCCTCTATCTACAGACAGCGAGTAAAACTGTCTGTCCTGCCTTCCCAGCCACTGCTGTTTGGCTGTAAGCTGCAAAGGAAACTTCTCAAATTTGCTCTCCATACCTGAAGCCTTCAGATTATTGCCAATTTTCTCAATCAGTACCATATGCAGTGAAGATTTTTTGTCATCTCATTCCTCATATAAAAAGGAGTCAAAACTAAGAATGTCATCTTAGGGACAAAAGAAGAGCTGCTGTCATATATCTATAACCTTTCCCTACAACTGGCCTGTGCCTGATTTATACCACTAAACTGGGGCTGTAAGACTAGAAGTAATTTCACAGAATTACAGAATTGTTAGTGTTTGAAGGGACCTCCGGAGATCCAGTCCAAACCCCCTGCCAAGGCAGGGTTACCT
Organism: Oriolus oriolus; assembly: GCA_013400235.1. Classification (NCBI taxonomy): domain Eukaryota; kingdom Metazoa; phylum Chordata; class Aves; order Passeriformes; family Corvidae; genus Oriolus; species Oriolus oriolus. Next base: position 566,386 of record VXBT01012115.1, on the reverse strand, counting down.
GGAGCAGCTGACACAGGAACTCGTCTAGGTGGGTTTTGAATGTCTCCAGAGAGGGAGACTCCACGACCTCCCTGGGCAGCCTGTTCCAGTGCTCTGCCACCCTCAATGTGAAGTTCTTCCACAGGAAAGGAGGTGAAATTTCTTTTGTTTTAATTTATAGCCATCACTCCTTGTCCTGTTGCTGGACATGACTGAAAAGTCTGGCACCATCCTCTTGGTACCTGCCTTGGAGGTATTTATATGTATTGATGAGATTCCTCTGAGTCTTCTCCAGACTAAACAGGCCCAGCTCCCGCAGTCTCTCCTCACGAAAGAGACCAGACCCCTCCACAGCTCAAGACCCGTCAACACCCTTGTGGCCTCTGTCAGACCCTCTCCAGTAGCTCCTTTTCTTCCTTGTCCTGAGGAGCCCAGAAGTGGCCACAGCACTCCAGATGTGGCCTCACTACGGCTGAGCAGAGGGGAAGGATCACCTCCCTTGACCTGCTGGCCACACTCTTCCTGAGGCACCCCAGGATACCATTGGCCCTCCTGGCCACAAGGACACATTGCCAGCTCATGGTCAGTTTGTCATCCAAGACCCCCAGGTCCTTCTCCACAGAGCTGCTCTCTAGTAGGTCAGCCCCCAGCCTGTGCTACTTGGGGTTATTCCTCTCCTGGTGCAGTACCAAACACCTGCCCATGTTGAACCTCATTAAGTTTCTCTCTGCCCAATTCTCCAGCCTGTCAAGGTCCTGCTGAACGTCAGCACAGCCTTCAGGTGGATCAGCCACTCCCCCAGTTTCATATCATCAGCAAACCTGCTGAGGGTACATTCCATACCTTCATCCAGGTCACTGATAAACAAGTTGAATAAGGCCAGACCCAGTATTGATCCCTGAGGAACACCACTGACTACAGATCTCCAAGTTGATTCTGCTTTGCTGATCATGATCCTGTGAGCTCTGCCATTCAGCCAGTTCTTGATCCACCTCACTGTCCATTCATCTGACCCACATTTCCTGAGCTTACCTAGAAGGATGTTATGGGAGACAGTGTCAAAAGCCTTGCTGAAGCTGACATCCACTGCTCCTTCCTTGTCGATCCATCCTGCCATGTCATCGTAGAAGGCCATCAGATTGGTAAAGCATGATTTCCCCTTGGTGAATCCATGCTAACTACTCCTGTTGACTTTCTTTTCATCTCTATGCTTGTTGGTGACCTCCAGACTACCCTGTTCCATCTCCTTTCCAGGGATGGTGGTGAGACTCGTCAGCGTTTTCTCAGGTCCTCCATCTTGTCCTTTTTGAAGATGGGGATAACTTTGCTCAGATTATCCATTAAATATTCTTTGTTACTTTTTTACTTTTTGAAATGGCTATATCCAGGAATAGGCATTTCTCATTTCTTATTAGAAAAAATTGTAATGCTCACTCTGTTTTCCTGTGACACTCATTCCTGTGTGTGAAATTAATTTGATATTTTGAATTCAAGCAACACTTCATTTTTAACTGATCTGTGAAAGTTAGAAAATGACGAATTTGATGATATGGAAATGAGGTTTACTTCCTTCACAAAAATACTTTTAAGCCTCAGAAATCAATCCTGCAGATTTTTTCCTTAACATTGCATTTTATGGCACAGACAGGTAAAACTTGAATGAAGCTGCAATTTCAACCAGATCTCTGTCTCTGAGAAATACAAATAGCATTAATTTTCTGCTTACTTTCTACAAGCAAGTCTGTGAAGTGTTTCCTGGGATTGCAATAAAAGTAAAGCCACGTGGGCTTTACTTTCAGTTGGTTTGTTTCTTTTTTTTTTTCTGGTCAGAATTTATGGTAATGCCAGAATCTCAGTCTTTACTAGAAAAAAAAGCAATTAGTGTCTAGAAAGGAACATTTTGTCTCTCTGGAGATGCACTTTTGTTGAACTCATTCAGACTGAGAGTTGTCCTTGAAAAAGGCTATTTGAGTTTAGCTCCTTTTTCTCCTGGCCATACAAGCGGAAAAATATTTTTTCCCTTTACTCAGATTTTTTAACATTGTTGTCCTGTTGTTCAAACTAAATTCTACTCCAATATCCATAAGTGATGAGTGCCTAGTGAGGAGATGCTATGGAGACCCTTTGTGGGAACAAGCTCTTTCTTGAGAGATTGCTGTGAAGCACTTTGACCTGTGGGACATGTACTGGTGCTGAAGTCCATGCATGACAGAAACATGTAGTTTTCTGTTAAACCTTCTGTGGGAAACCTGCTAAACAGGAGACACCATTTCTACCATGTCTCTCCTTGCTGCAAAGCCACACAGGCACTTCCCGGCTGGAAGGGAAAGGCACAAAGCCTACGTGAGTGCTGAATAGGGAACAGACTATTCCTGCAAGCTGGCATTTGGGGACATGGCTGTGTCTGGGCACGGGGAATCACCAGCCCTGTGGATGGAGACGGCTGCACCCAGGGCAGAGACCAGCAGGGCTTAGTGTAGCTGCTGGGTGCTGGCTATGGATGCTGGACCTCGGCCCTCAAGGAGCCCATGGGAAAGCAGCTGGGCCCGGGCCAGCGCCAGCACAGAGGGACTGCATGAAGACAGACCATCCAAAAGTCCTGCTTAGGCGCTTTCAGGCTCCTGTTTTCTCTTGTCGGCATGCTGGCCTGGACATAGGCAGCAGCGGGAGGGTCAAGAGCCCCTCACCCACTGCTGGGTTGTCTCCAGAGCCTGGAGCAATAGCTGCCATTGCACAAGCTCCACTGAATAGCCATGGGAACTCTGGAAACCTCCCTCTTGCTCCAGCAGCCACAGAAATCACACTTTGCGTTTTAGCTGATTTCCAGACAGCGCTGGCTTCTCTGTGCCAGTGGGTGCCCGAGGAGTCTCTGGCCACAGCTGGCAGATGGTCCATAGTGGCAGTGCTCCGTGGACCTGGCACTGCCTGGGTCCCTGGCTCACCACAGGCACTGCCATGGGCTGGGACACGTGGGGTGAGAGAGGGACAAGGCCTCAGTCCTGCTGGATGGAGGTGGCTGGAGGCCTGGTGGCACCCACTGCTCTGGCTCCAGGAAGCTGCACTGGATCAAGGCCTGTGCCTCACTCCGGTGTCCCATGTGAGCGCCCTGGCTCCGGGGGTCTGGGACATCCACTCTGCCTTCTGTGTCCTGAGTACTAGAGAAGCCAGCATTGCCTTCTCCCTCCAGCAAGGCCACGCTTCCTTCTTGGAGCTGTGCTCTGATTTACCTACATGTTCATTTGATAAAACTTCTTTTTCCTAAAGAAACCAAAACAAAGAGAGAAACCACTTGCAATTATGCAACTTATTTCCAAAAGTCTTTATTTTGTGTTATTATTTGATCTCCAGCCAAAAAATGGAAATATCTTCCCAAGCCTCTGTTGTCTTCCGGTTTCGCACCTGGCCTATTCAGCCATATCTTTTAACAAAATCTTTTAATTTAATCTTTTGGTTAACTCTTATGTAAGAAGAAACTCTGCCTTGATAAGGAGCATGTTTCCATGTAGTTAGCCATCTGCAACTGCCTTTAAACTCTCTGATGGTGAAAGTGAGGACAACTGATCAGACATGTCTCAGGACTACAAAACAGGCTGAAAGCTGTTTGGTGCCTATTAAAATCGGTGGTAGGTTTAAATGAATTTGATTGTAAACGGAGCTGTGTGGCTTTTGGTGTGTTTCAAAAGCATCTCTTGCTGCAGTACTGGATATCAAGGTAGAAAACAAAAAGAGTGTTCATATTATGGCAGGGGAAGGGATGGTATCATAGGCAGCAGCTTAAAAAGTTAAATACTTACTTTGTAAGAGTTTTGAGGAAAAGCTCGGCAATTTTCAGCAAGTGAAAATGGATCACTGAAATGTATTTAAAACACGTTCCAAATTTACGGTAAAATTTTGGGAAGACTGTTGGATTGTGACTTTATACTGCTTTGTTTGGTTGGACCATTTAGATACTCTTGAAGGAAATTTTCCCTAGGATGTTGAGTAGATATTTTTGCTTTTTGTTAACTCACTTTTTACAAGACTGAATAAAAATTTTGGAAAATATCAGAGAAATTGCTGAAGTTCTGTGGACTGCTGGAGGCAGCTGGAGGCTGGGTAGATACCCAAGGCACCTGTGGTAGCACTGGATGCCTGTTTCAGGCAGATGAAATGAGCCTCAAGTCAACCCCGCCAGTGGAGCCTGGTGTTTCATCTCACCCTAAAGCAGACCCTTATTAACTGGGCAGCTAAACAGTAGCACAGGCTCTACAAACTGTACCAGGCAGATATCTGCTGAACATGAAGGGATTTATATATCCAGAGCACAGCTAGACACCCCTTACACATTTTTCTCTATCCTATGTCAAAATATAATTTCCAAATGAAAAACTACAATGATATAATTAGATGATATTAAGAATAAGTATTTTTTAACTTTAAAAAAACCTTTAATCTTTCCTGAATCAAATTGGTTAAATATAATACAAGTAAATGGATTGCTGGTGGTGACTGAGATGTTAATTTTAGGTGACAAAATGGTAGATTTTTTCCTCCACTAATAGAAATGCTTTCTTTTTTTCAGTCTTTTATTTCAGTAGTTTAATGTTAATCAAACATTTTGTCTCTCATCTCTTTCATTCATATCCAAATGTACTGGAGACATAGCTCTAGGTACTGGTGCACTATCTAAGCTTATTGCTAAAACAGCCTTGCTGATGAGCACTTTGCACATGTATTATAGATGTACTTGGAAGGAATGTTAGAACTGATGTATGAACTGACAGCTTGGGGAATTGTGTGTCTTTCATCTGGAAGGTCAATAAGCATCTCATGTATGCTACATGCATGTTCTTGTGGATAAAGTAACATTTTTCTCAAATGAGAAAAATGAGGTTTTTTTCTCAAGAATGATGATTTTTTGTGGAAAGAGGAAAACAGGATGTGTACGTAGTGTGCTCACTGTGTATCAGAGAGGAATCTACTAGCAAAGGATACTTTTTTTTTCCATAATCAGTTTTTCTTTGGTGATAATACATGTTACTGGTAGCTGACAAATTTATCTAAAAGGAAAATGCATACTCACTTGAAGTTTCATTTTACACATGTGCACACAAATGAATCTGTCTAGCTTTACTGGAATGTAACTGGAGCACTGGTAACTCCTGGGGCTGCTTACACATTTCCATTCTGTGCTTCTGTTTTCATGAGAAGAACAATTAATTCTTCTCAAAAAAATTCATCTTTCTATTTTCAAGTGCCTTGAATTTGGACTTCCCAAAAAGCAAACAGAAGAATTGCTTGTGTAAGTATTTCTTTTGTGTTGGCTGAGTTTTATGGGAAGAATGAGAAAATAACTTCCCAATGTTCACACACAGTTTTTTTTAGCAAATCTGGCACCAAAAAACCAAAAAGCATGGAGTGAGTCAGACATAAGCTCCATTGACATGGAATGTCTTATACCGTGCCAGTGAAAACTGGACTTCATTTCAGTAGTTACAAGCCTCTGAAAATCTGCTGCTTGGCAGGCCCATGGGGCTTTGGCAGTGCATTACTGAGTGCACAGTGAGCTGGGGAGCTGGCAGGGCAGGTGACTGTCCCTCAATGCATGGGTCACCACCTCATTTGTGACCTGTTCCTGCTGCAGGGGCATTTAGTATCAGAATGTGATGCCAAAAATTTCCTTTTTATATAAGTATCTTTAGACTGACTAATTGAACACTGGCACTTATAAAGGCCCCACAAACGTGGGCCAAAGGCCAAAGCCCTCACTAGAATAAAAAACTGATACCTGCTGGGGCCAGACTAGCACTCTCACTCTGACTAAGGTTTCCTTTCTTTTTTCCTTCCTCATTAGCAAGCTTCCTCCTATCCTCCCCTGGCAGATCCAGTGTCCCACCTTTTTGCCCCTTGGGATGGAGTTAAACTTACTGTCTTCAGGGTGGACTCACCGTACAACATCTGAACAGCTCTCTGGCCTGCAGATCTAGAGAATATCCTTTGTAGGCATTGTAGATACTGCAGTTGTGGACTGAGAGCTATGTGCTCTGGGACAATAGTAAGTTTGAAATAATAATATGGTTTTCTATAGTCTGTTCTGGACTGATTCTATGTAATAAGTGTTTGCACAGTAGCTTGTGCTGGGGCATTTTGGTGGCTATAATTCTGGCAGCCTCATTCATAAAGGTGTCCTATTCATTTCAGTGATCCCTGTAGAGCAGAATTGAGATAGCAATCTCTATTTTGGCTTGAAGTGTCCACTGGGCTTTTTTTTCAGACCCACTCTATGCCTTCTATCTTTGTGCCCTCAAAATGAATGTCTAGGGCAAATCCCACTACTTGCATCTAGTGCTACTTTGGTGAGCTGAACAGTAAGCATTTTGAACTGTGAAAAATCCATAATTTAAATGAGAATGTAAATGACACACTGAAATGACACCCAGAAGAAGTACAGTGCTGCAAGAGTGATATTAGAGCAAGTTGTCTAGAGTCAAGCACGGACTGAAGCCCTCAGAAGGAAGGGACCCAAAGAGCTGTCCCACAAAATAGTTGAATACAGCAACTAGGAATCCAGCAGGTACCATGACTGGAGAATATTTTACACCAGAACAGGATGCCACCTCGAAGTTAAAAACAGAGTGATGCTTCACTTTGCATCTGACACTTCAGTTCTTTGCCAGGAAGGTGTTACGTTAAATTTGCTTTCACCTTTCTAGTGAAACCTTTCAGTTTTTAATGTTTTAAAGTGTTCTTTAAAAAAACCCCAAACCCTCAAGGTCTGTCTGTATTCTCTGACTCATATTCTCCAAAAGCAGCAAAAACAAGCAGGGAGATATAAAAGAGGTAACAGAAGAGATTGGGGGCCCAAAAGGAAGAGGGAATGCCACATCTCAAGGGATTTTGCTGACACTGAAATGTTTGTATGTCACTTTTTTTCTACTAAGTCTATTTGTTTTTCTGGAAGAATGACTTGATCTTTTGAGAACATGGTAACTAAAGATTTCATCTTGCAATTTGACCATATTTATGATGACAATATTATGATGAAGTTACTGCTTTCAAAGCCTCTTTAAAATTGGCTTGGTGTAAATGGAGATTGCTAGGTCTGTGAAATGAGACTATAACCACATTTAAAAACAGGTCAGCAGACAATATACTTGAGGAGGGGGAGGTGATTTTCCAGGGATATAAGTTAACTCTATTCAAAACAGTCCTCATTTTGGAAGTGTGATTCAGATATGCTTGAAGACAAGCTTTCACTTCTTAAAGCAGTGAGATAATGAGGCTTAAAGTGGATTTATCATTGCACAATAGCCAGCATTTCACAATCTGGAATAAAATTACTGAAGGCCCTCATAGTGCACGCTCCAAGTTGCATGCATCTCCCAGGTGAAAGGCAGGTGGTTGAAGTGATTTGAAAGCACAGTGTGATTGCATCAGCCAGGTGAGAGGCTGCTGGAGAAGAGCCCCAGCCCTGAGTCAGCAGAGCTTGGTGTGATACCGGCTGTGCTGGAAGTGGTGCAGAACCTCCCTGCCTCAGCAGGAGCCTTGGGAAAGGTTTTGGCTGGGAAAGCTCTCCTAACACCTACTCCCTCTGCAGCTGTTTTCACATTTCCACAAAGGATGCAGCTGTCTCCCTTTGGGGAGACATTCCCTAGGATGTCCTGAGAATAATGGGCATGTGGTTTTGCCCAGCATTTACAGGGATCATACAAAATGAACACAGGAAGACAGTGGGAAAATGGAGGTGGGTATGTCCTCGTTCCAAACGTGCATTAAGGCACCTCATGTGACAAATGAATGTTCTGGAAAGACTAAAGACCTTAGAAATTAAGGTGTTAGAGACTGTACAAATATACTCATCAGGGAGGACTGTAGCATGACACAGCTTTTGTATTTTGCAAGGCAGTTTTCTCTGAGTTGCTTAGCACATCTGCTTGGTGGATTATAGGATAAATAGGCAAGGGAGAAACAGCCATAATTTTTACTCACGAGACCACAAGGGATTGAAACTAGCTACTCTTTCAGTAGTGTGAACAGAGCTGCCACCCTCAGCTCTGTGCCCTTTACTGCCCTGAATGGGAGTATCCACGTCAGCATGGTTGATCCTTTCACAGCAGTGAAAGGGTATCCTGCATCAGAGAGCAAATCTCTGCATCTAGCAAGTCTAGTACAGTATTTGCTGATGGAAAGAAGACAGCTGCTGTATGCTCATTGCTCCAAGGGGAATGTAATCTATGAAGGAAGAATGTGCATCTGGGGATCTCAGCATTTCAAAAGGCATCATAGTCAAGAACTCTGAATGGTACTCTCTTAGGAAAAACATAATACCTCCTCACTGACTCGTCATTCTTTTCATTCTCTCCTATCTCACAGGACAGGGACATGCCCAGTTAGTATGACTTACATAAATGAATGTGTGTGAATGTTCAACCCTCTTTGAAATTTCATTTCTTCAGAACCCCAAGCAGCTGTTCAGACTAGTAATGAGTTATTGAACACTTCTTTCTTTTGTTCAGCCTTTTACTGATTTTACTAGATATGCTGCAATAGCTTAGGCCTCTGACTATGTGAGGTAGCAAAAGAGGTGATGACAGGGCTGGATTGTGAATGGAGGAGTCCAGTCACAATGTCACCAATGTACAGAATGCAGTCTTCATTCAAAGGGGCATGAAAGATGCTTTGTGAACCAATAGAAAAGCTGAGAAGGAACTGGATGGGTACGAAAGCTGACCCTAGCTACATATTCCTGTTCTGCCTACATCGGGAGAAGTCATCACACAGCATTACAGTTCTTAAATAATCCTTTAAAGCCACAAAGACTGCAACTGCTCATTTTCTGCATATTTCTCCCACACCAGTGGAAAATTTATATCGAGAGCAAATACCATTTAAACTAAAAATGTTCATACAAATATATATTTTTTTAGCTGCTTGAATGGTTAGGACATGCTTTAAGTGGTGGTTACATCCACCCTATTTTTATATGCTTAAACTCCTTTGTCTCCGCTCTGCATTCAGAGACCTGCAAATTTTCTGGTATTGGTTTGCATATGTTAGTGGTATAATTTGTACCATTCCTGGACTAAGTGCTGAAATTGTGTCTTATTATTCCTAATGGGTGCGCTGCTTTTAATTAAAAATAAATGCAATGAAAACCACAATAATAAAACAGATTATAGACTAAGTCCCTAGCACCTTCATACAGTCGGCCGCACAAGCACACAGTCATTCTTCTCCTCCTGTTGTTGCCATGTCCCAAAGACTTGAATTTATGCAATAAAACTCTTAAAACATGTGAACATTTCTTGGTTTGTCTGACTTTTTGACCACCTCTGGGAAACACCAGGAAAAAAGCCAGGAGAAAGCTGCCATTTTCTGAGCAATGAGCTCAGCCCATTCCCAGACCTTGCCCTACAATGGGAAGGACCATGGGTCCTCATGGTGGAAAGCTGGTGGCCAAGGCTGGATGGTTTGGACAGACCAGTTGGTTTGGCACTATGGAGCAGTCCCCTCCTATTATTGTGGGAACTTTGGGAAAGAGAGCAGGAGGAGCTGGTTCAGATTAACCAGTTTGTCAAGCCAGATTTAGTTGATTGGTTTGAGGTTTGACGGCTCTGTACTAACTACATTAGTATTATAACCATTTTAGGACCTAAATGATCTTAGGAACAATACAGATGGAGATGTTTCATGATACTCTTAACTGATGCATACTTTTTCACTTCATGGTGAATTTTTAGTATCAATGAATTTATTCCAATCCTTATCCTGCCTTTGTGAGCCGTACCACAGCAAATCTCACTAAAACTGTCCTCCTTGTTTACAGCTCCTGGTTTGAAGGAAAAAATTCAAGCCACACTACATAGTTAGAAGCCCTGATATCTTCCTGCAAGTTATCTATATAATTCTGTAGGAATACCTTGCTGTTGTTTCAAGTAGTACTTACTTTGTTCTTTAGTGACATATTAGATTTTCATCAATCACAATTTTATAGGTGGGGAAGTGGTTTAGGGAATATTAGTTAAAGTGACATTCCCAGAAAGCTGGTTGCAGTGCTATAAATAGAGGGTAAGATTTTATAGAGTTCTTAATTCACTAGTGCCACCACTTCAATTACAACAGGACTTACGGGCTTGATGTTGAATCACAGAATCACAGAATATCCCGAGCTGGAAGGGACTCACAAGGATCATCGAGTCCAGCTCCTGGCCCTGCACAGGACCATCCCCAAGAGTCACACCATGTGCCTGACAGCATTGTCCAAATGCTTCGTGAATTCCGTCAGCTTTGGTGCTGGGACCACTTCCCTGGGCAGCATGTTCCAGTGCCCACACACCCTCTGCATGAAAAAGCTCTTTCTAATATCCAATCTAAGCCTCTCCTGATACAAATTCAGTCCATTCCCTTGGTACTGTCACTGGTCACCATAGAGAAGAGATGAGTGCCCCTCCTTTTCCCCTCACAAGGAAGTTGTAGACTGTGGTGAGGTCTCTCCTCATAACTTTACCAGGCACCAAAGGGCAACTGACAAGCTTGTAGGTTTCAGGCTCCTTCTTCTTGCCCTTGTTGAAAATCAGCCTTCTTGAAAGCTTCCAGTCAACTGGGAGCTCTCTGGATTCCCAAAACAGCACAAAAATAATCGAGAGAGGTTTTGTGATGACATCAGCCAGCTCTTCGAGGATTCTTGGACAAATCCAATCACGCCCCATAGATCTTTAGGGATCCAGCTGGAGCAGCAGATCTCTCACAGTTTCAGGGTTGACTGGGAGTAGATCATTCTTGCAGTCATGATCCTCCAGGTCAGGGCTCTGAGACCCCTTTGGTCTGTCATCCATGTTGAAGACAGAGACAAAGTTACAGCAGGAGTGACAGATAATGTGTTATGCACGTTAGATCAGAAATTATCCGCTTTTTGGCTTGAGAAAATTAGGAATTTAAGAAAACTGATATTGCAAGCCCTGTAAAAAGTACTCTTTGGGCAGAGCTTACAAAATGTGCGTTTGACTCATGGGATGAAACTGATGGTGCTCAAGAAGACGCAACTGTGTCTATGCCCCTTTATCTAAACATCAGCTGTAGCTGCAGGCTTGCAGGGTAGACAGACCTGATGCAAAAAAAAAGGCTCTGTCAGCCCAGGTCACAGAGTACAAAGAGAAGAAGAAAGCCATGTCTTGGAAACATTGGGTGAACCGTTTTGTTTTGCAGCTTGTTAATCAGCAGTGTGTCAGAGATTACTTAGGGTTTTGAAACCCTAACAGTAGCTCTCTAGAGATGGTTTAAGGGGCAGAACTGGAACATGGCATTATGCAGATGCCACCTTCTATTTTTAGAGAAGAAAAATTTTCATCTATCTACAATATATTCAGGAGGATGTCACCTGAATGTGGCTTTTCCTGTGGATCAGAACAAATCCACTAGTACACTTGGTTGTCTGCAGTATAGGTGAAGTAATATGTACATAAAGCAAAATAAATGGAACATAAATACTAGCGAACTAGAGGGGAAAGGGAAAGAATCAGCATATGAGCTTGGGAGTGATTTCTCCCTAGATGTTTATGAAATCTCACTTTAATCCTGAAAGTTTAGGCTGAGGAACACAGAACAGTTTTGTTTGGGTGAACTGATGTTTCCAGGGGTTTTGGTAATGGGTTTCACAGGTTTCATTTAATTGCTCTCTGTCTGGGAAAACAGCCATGAATTTGAGACTGATTGGAAATCCAGATGTAAAGTTGAGCCATTTTTTGCAGCTGGACTCCAGTGGACGTAGTGAACAGTTAAAGGAAAGTACAAAGCGTTCTTGAGCGAACATTTGGGGAGGGAGGAGTGTAGACTGTCTCCCTTTTGGCAACCGAGAATATCACTGGCAGCTAAAAAAAATACTTACAAGAGAATGTAGAATTGTTTCTGAAGGAGATTTGTCATCTTCTTTCTTATACAAAAAAAAAAGCAAAAAGTTCTGTTTGTCTCAGGAGAGGAAATCAGTGCGTGCACATTTATTATAATGTTATTAGTTGCTTTGCTTGATTTCAAAGAGCTATAATCCCTCCAGAAAGAGATGTCCTTTTATATGTCCTGCGTGAAGAACTACTCTGACAACCTCATTTGATGAACAGAGTATTGAGTATGGCACTGAGGCAAAGAAAGAGCAAAAGGTGGCAGCCAGCTTCCACTGCCTGTTAACAGGTCAGGCCTGTCTTCTCAATCCTCTTCTATAGCTAAGCATGCTTTCAATGTATAAGGACAATGGACTCTCAACAGAATAGAGCCTAGAAAATGAGGATATTGTAATAATGACCTTTCTTAAACATAAAAACCATTTTACTGCTTATATTGTGTAGTATCAATTTAGATTTATGTAACTTTTTCTTGTCAGTTTGTATCATTTACTTCTAGAGGTTCTTCTTCAGTGACCAATTTCTTTGACCTTAACAGAGAACTGGGCTCCACCACGTGCTGAGCCTTTAATGAATTGGCAGAGACACACCCTAGGAGCTCCATGTCTGCTCATGTGGACTAGTTTAAAGATTATGGGCTCCTGTAATCTCATAGGAGAAATGGTCTAAAACATTCTTCACCATGACCACAAACCTAATTTGGCAGTCTGGTTGTGCTGGGAGCAATGCTGAGCCTTGGCTCTGGCTGTGTGTTTAAGGAGCCTCAGGCAGGCTGGGGCAGTGTCCCACCACTCTTGATGGGAAAGCAGAAGGCAGTCATCTCTCTCAGCACTTCTGTTGCTTCATGGAGTACGTGAAGCTGCTCCAGGTATGCCCTGCCTGTAGCTGCACTTGTGCAATAATTTGGAGCCATTGAACCATCAGCTGTAAAGCAAAAAATTAACTTCTGTGGAGATACAGTTATGAACTGTATGATCTCCTTATCAAGCTATCATGGAAGTAAATAGCCTCAGTTTGTGGTAGAAATATGAAAGGAGCTAATTTGCTTAAATTTTGCCTTTCATGCGAAGCCTGTAATCAGAGCAACTACCATCTCCTTTGGTATTCCCTGTGGAGTACAGAGATTGTTGTCCAAATACTGACCAGGCAAAACTTTCTCTCCTATAAGGCAACAAACAAGATATAACTCAGATGTTAATTTTGCTTATGTAAAATAGTTCCAGCTATGTTTTGTTCCTCCTGCTTTTGCCTTGACCCATTAGCTAGCAAATCCTCACAGGCTCGCGCCAAAGACAAATTTCTTCACCAAGCACCTCGGCATGAGCCAAAGGGTGGATGGATGCATCCTGAAAGGCCAACATCAAGGAGGAGGTACCAACTAAAACACAATAATAATTATGATATTTTGCTACTTTGCAAAATGCTGTTACAATGTGGCAAGGTTTTATCGCAGGAAAAGGGATGGAGTCAGAAACAGTTGCTGTATTTTGTTAATGAAAAGGAATCTTCGTTTCTGAAGAAGAAATGTTTTGTATTGTCACAGTTGGTAAGAAATCTGAAAATAGATTTCAATAGTAATAAGATTTAATTTATAATTACATATTTTTACTGTAAGAGCAGAAAAAATACTATGAATTGAGATCCACTACCAACAAGAGCTGTCATAGGCACTAACCTTTGTAATTGATTTTAGTCATCTGTGACCTGGTTATGAAAATGCTAGACTTTTGCAATGCACTTGGAAATAGTAGGCTGGGCATGTGAATCCTGCTATAAGTTGATGATTGTGTTTAATCCTATCTCTTGTGACCCTTGGCCTGTTTAAAGCAAATATCAGATGACCTTTTGTGTTTTGTTTCATCAGCAAAGAAGACTGGATGTTTTAACAGGTCTTTAACAAGCAGCTTTATGCACCAGCTGTGATGCAGGAGGGTGGATCCAAATTATGTTCAAGGTGGAAATGTATTTCATCCAACTACAGACACAGAAGAGTCCAGCACAGCCACTGAGGGTTCCTCTGTGGGCGATGGACAAGGATCCCAGCAACCCTAAGCAGGTGTTTACAAATGAGGTCAGCTGTCCCCTGGTGATTTTTGTTTTTCTCTGTCTGGTATAGTGAGTGCACAAATGACTAGATTATACCTAGACAATTTCCACCAAGACTGAAAAAGTTAGGGGAAAATAATTCCACTAGGAAAAGAACAAAGGTAGACTGAGCTCTAACAGGATGCGACCTCGATACGGGGTACTGAGCAGTGCTAGTTAAATGGCCTGTCAAAATGCCTCACTGATGAAAAGTAGTCTAAGTCAAATCTGAGAATCAAATCAAGGCGGAGCCAAGCAGAAGCCAAGAACTTGAAGCAGACTCCTCAGTCTTGGCGGGGGGGGGGCACATATCCCAAAAGAGGGTAACTAAATCATGCTACTCTTTAATAACCAGGCTTTGATGAACCTCAAATGAAACTGATAAATGGGTATGAGACCTATTATTTTTTAAACATATAAATTTTTTGCTTTTTTTTTTGTTTTGGTTTGGGTTATTTGTTGGTGTGTTTTGTTTTGTTTTGTTTTGTATTTTGTTGTGAATGTGCATCACTCTTTGCCTGTCTGATAAAGGATGGCCTGGCTTTCTTCCTTTTTTATTTTTTTTCTTTTTTTTTAATAAGAGATATTTTTCATGTGTTCACACTGGTGTTCAGGAACTAAAAAGTGATCAGTTCCTGATGTATTTCCCAGGCATGTCCACGCAGTCCTGGTCCCTATGCCAGGACATCTACCAAGATTCTTACCACTCCCTTGCTGCAAGATAGGAGTATTTAATCCTTGTCATGTTCTCATTTTGAGGAGCATTGCGTCTTTCCTCGTTTCATAGCACCACACCCACCAGGCTTTCACTAAAATCTTCTCAAGGTGATTATCAATGCAGCACAATACTCCTAAGCACTGGAATGGCCTAATGGAGAATAAGGGGAAATCATTAAGATTATGTCACATTTCCAAGCCATCAGAATCTTGCAGATCTGTAAAGCAAATGTCGAACTCAGGAAAACCTTCATGCCGGCCATTGTTAAGTGAAAGCCTGGGAGAAAAATGAACAAATACATTGCATGTTTTTCTAAATATTGCTGAACTGCTCAGAATAAACGTTCTAAAAATGCTCTCATGGAAGAATAGTGAATATAATAGACACATTTTTGTTGGGATGCATTCATTAGCTTGAGGAACTATCAGTTTCCTGATGACTTCCTCTCTTATTAGTACATATTAAATCTTTCCAAACATGTCTGCCTGGTTGCCATCTGATCCGTTCATTGAGGAGAGGTGATTTAAATTTCATGTTTGCAGGGCATGTGAGAAAGCTTACACCAATGAATCACTGAGAGGGAGATATCCCAGTTTGCTGGTAGAAGTGTCAGCTGAATGGAATAGTTTTGGGGCCTTTGGCAACACCTTGCTGAAGGCATTGCTGCTGTTGGACACAAACAAGGCAGACGAAACTTTGTTCAGAGGGAAATGATGTAATACACCACAGTGGCCAGAATGTATCATTCTTTGTCTTCATAATAAATTAAAGCACGTAACTATTAATTTCCTGGGTAACAACAGACATACTGTTTTTTAGGTTTGCTCTTGATCTTCTACAATACATCAAAAGAAATATTTTGTCTTCTATATGTAATATCCAGAATTTTTTTCTTGCGCAGAAGTTCAAAGAAGATTTCAGTAAAAACTGAGGACCCTGATATTTTCACCAGTAAAGGATTTTTTCAGGTGCTTTTGTTCTCAGCTAGAAGAATCTGGCCCCATGCCTCCCACTGGGCAGGGCACATCAAGCTGTATCTTCTGCAACTTTCCTGCTGACCATTGCTCTTACTTTTCAAAGGTGACACCTGTGAATCAGAGCTTCAGGCATGTCACACTCAGCTCTCCCATCATTACCAAGATAAAAAAGTCCCACAGGCAACTCTCCTTCAAGCTCACCTCAGCTACTCAGTGGTTCTTCCACTCCCTACCTCATGTCCTGGTTTGCTACTTAACCTCCATCCATGAGTTTTCTCCTTCTTTTATGCCTTTTTGGAGAATGTGACTATTGGTTCTACTGTTCTTTTGAAACCCATGTATATATATTTCCCACACTGACCAATCGTTTTCTCTAGTGAACAGGAATTCAATTGGACTACCAACATCCAGTCTGCAGAAATACTCTTACAATAATATTTTACCTACTTCCAGAAAACAGTCAATGTCCAAATGCAACTGTTTTGTATTGCATCCAGGAGCTGTTCATCTGTAGATAGTGTGGGAGTGTTGCCAATGAATAGCTCAAAAAATTTTATTAAAAAATTAGTTTGAAAGATGGTATTGCGAAAGTAAAGTTTTCTTTTTAAGGACTGCATTTGCTTTCAGGTAAAACTGCTTCATTTTTTGCTTCCTTGCTTTTCTTTTTCATTATTTTTTCCAAGGCCTATCATCCATCCAGTGTAACTGAGCTGTTTCCAACAATGAATTTCATTTGCTCCACATTTCAGGACAAGGTTATGGCTCTAAAATGTTTCTGCCAAATAATTTCTCATGAAAAATATTTTCTCTTCTAGCTATAAAATTGCGTGATCCTGTTAATTCTCGCTGAGATGGGAATTTGGAAGTGTGGACACCTTCTTCTCAGAGATTTTTAAGAACATTAACATGGAAGATTTCACAGGAAGTGATGGGCTAAGTGCTCATTACTATTCCTATTAGTCTAAAATATTCCTACTTGTCTACAATATCACTGTAAGCCAAGAGTGAAAGTGTTTTCATTCTGCCTCTAAGAAACAGAGCAGGCCATTACCAGAATAACTGGTGACACCACTGTCACTCTGGCTCGAGATTATCTGGTGCACAAAATGTGCATCATCGGGCACTTGCTCAGTTCTTTCCTTCAGACTGCTGAGTGCCGTGAAGCCACTCCAAAAAACTCCAGGGGTGTCTGTGGTGGAAATCCTTGTGCATAAATTGACTCTTCCCCGCATTCCAGTGTTCCCGCTTTGATATCCTTTTCTCCTTACCTGCAGGTGTGCTGCACCACTGCTGACAAATTCAAGTATACTAATCTCACTGTGCATCGGTGTTACTCAGAACTTCCTCCTGCCTGAGAAAACTTCCCAGCCACCTTCAGAGGGCTTGTGCTGTGACTTTGAAGTGACACTAACCTGGACAAGGCTGCCAGTAGGGAAATCTCACTCTTTATTTCCTTTTCCTCTGCATCAAGTGTTAGATTTGCACCTTTTGCAAATCAACACAAGACTGCTGAGGGCAGAGAAATGGTGTGTTCAAATCCAGGTAAGTTCTTGTTCCTGTGGGCAACTGGTCATAAGAAAAGACATCTGAGCTTGTGTTTTATCTATCTACATCTGTATTTCCACAATCCCACCTTATCATAAATACAGAAAATTAACTTATTAAAATTTAAAATAATACTCGATTATTTTCTGTTTCCACGCTTTCTGCCATTCCAGACAGCTTTGAAAATTTGCCTAAAATTTTTAAATCAGAACAGGCAGCTTCACCTACCATTATGAATAGGAAATGTTTGTGCTGCCTACTGGTCCCCTGTCCAGAACTGTTATTTCACAAGAACAGGTCACTGAATGGTGAGAATGTTTCCATAGCTATCATGCTGGATGGAAATAAGGAAACAGAATTTGCAGGAAAAGCTTTGTTCTTTATTAAACTAGCTGATATATGTGAAAAAATCAGATGACATTTCAGGCTCAGAATTCCTTCTTCAGTTCAACCAAAATCATTGTATTCCACCTATACATATGATTTTCTGTTGTTTGTTTCAGCCCTCTTGCTGATGGATGAGGCTGTATGAGCCTGAGCTCTGGAGTGAAACAGAACATCACTCCTGTTGGTCATTCAAGCTGTCAGCTTTGATCTCTAATCTGGAAAGGTCTGTGACTCTGCATAAAAATTCTCTGCCTCTCAGTTTGTGCCTCATTCAGGCATCTCACGTTTACCCAAAGAAGTTGCTTGAGACAAACACATTTCCAAAGCTGAGCACTGTGATGCACGTGACACAGTCAAGCCTCCCAAGATTGTTTTTTGAAGGAATCCATATGCTTGTTGCTGTCAACACTTTGCTTAATAGCAGTAAAGTTGCATGATTTTCTCAGTACTGTAATGTCCCTGTGACATTAGGCAAGAATGCCTGTACAAGTCTATTACAACATACTCAGCAAGTGTTACCAGACAAGAAAGAAGCACAGCTCTTCAAGTACTGGGAGAAAGGTTGTCCTAGTTCTTTGGAAATTTCTTTTGTTTCTTCTTTGACCTAGCAGAGACCTAAAATGGCCCAGTGGTTTCTTCAAGGTTTTGCAACCATGTGGCAGAGCCCAGCAGCTTTCTGAATTCATTTCATAGAAGTGTTTGGAAATGAGATATCGAAAGGAGTGAATCAGGACTAGCTAGATTCACTCCTGGTGAAAAAAAGGGCCAGGGCTGTGGCCCTCAGTGAGAAGCTGAGCTCGCTGTTCTGTGAGGCAGGGGCAAGGTTGTGATGGGGCAGACCGAGGCACATCTGGAGTTTCAAGCAGAGAAGAAAAAGTACAACAAAGGGTAGAACATTATTGTGATATTATTGACTCCTCCTTTTTGCAGCACATGATGCAGAATGGCTTGAAGAAAATGCTTCAGCTCTGGTACTGCATGTCTTCTCTTGTATGTGGACCTGGCAAGGGATCTCTCAGTTGTCCTTGCACAAAATTGTGTCTTTCCTTTGCTTTTGCCATATAAAGACATCCCTGTCATCAATCCGCAGCTGGCCCAGTCCAGTCAAGTGAACAGACTGTCTGTTCTGATACACAGAAATCTCAAACTGAGGGATTTTTTTAAAGGCTTGGGAGGGGGATATCCTGTACTCCATTTCTTTTTCTCTACAGCTCCTCTGGCCCCCTCCTCCCACTTCCACACCCTGAGCTCAAGCTTGTAAACCTTTTGAACTATTTTAAAAAATGTACAGCTTGTCCTCTAAGACATAGGAAATTGCTTTTGATGGTCTATTGTATAAGAATTTCCATATTTAGACAAAAATCAACAGATACAATCTCTGCTTTCCTTTCCCCTATACTCATATTTGCCTCTACTTGCATTGCTTGGTTTGGCTGCTGCCATGTTGCAGCAGAGGCAGATGTCATCAATTAGAAGATGGATTTATAACTAGTGAGAGATATACTCAAAGAGCCTGCTCATCCAGATACTGTGTACTCACCCTGGTCTGGGATATCTGCCCCAGCTCACATCTGCAGTTTTTGATGCTTTTAAAGGTGTTTCGAAGATAAGCTTCTACTCAGTCTGTGCAGAATATATGTCACATATAAGAAAATTTTGGCTCCCTGGTCTACAAATTCTGAAGCAGTCTTTCTAAGGCTTTGTAAAAAAGAGGTCAGTGATATTAAACTGGATTCTTTATGTAGCTAAACTGCAAAAAGGATTTCTAAACATAAATTTTGGCTTTCTTGTAGTTAACTATTTGTAATAATCATGGTGTAAATTGTCTCAGTGACAGTCAACTCAGCAACAATACTGATTGAGGAAGGAACTCAGTAACAAGAGCTCAATAACTTTGTAGTAGTTAAACCCATTTGTAGAAAGGCTGGAGAGGAACACTATCAAGCAGAACAAAGTCAGAAAATATCCATACAATAAAATTAAGCTTTCTGATTTAAAATTAAATTCCTCAAGGCCTTTAAAAATATGATTCTGGCTAATTTTAAAGCCAGAAAAATGACTGAAGAATTCAGCAAATAAGTTTAAAAACTCTAAAAAACCTCCAAAAAACCAAAACCCATATGAAATTGAGGGAACAGCTACAATTTATCATTTGCACTTGAGGCAGGACTTTGGCCTTTGTCAATTTAAACAAGAAGAGTAATTCTTATATTCAGTTTCCAAACTGTGGGATGGACTTCCTTTGGAACAAAAGACTCTTGCTAAGATCCAGTTTCTACTGTGACAACAGCACAGATATTAACCGTGCCTTTCCCAAAACAAGCACATATTTCTCTATCTACTGCGTACATAAATTTGTTCCTTGGGTGGCTTATATGAGAAAATACATTGCAGACAGCAGAAACTGGTCACCGCTTAAAGTACAAACTAGAAGCTCCTGCACTTTGATACCCAAAGTGATCCAGGTGCTCATCTCTGACTGGCAAGGATTCCAGTGTAGCTAAACTAGTCTTTCATGAAATGTTTAAAAAATACGAGCACTTGAGTCCAAAGGAAAAAAAAAAGTTATTTTGTTTTGTTGCATTGCATTTTTATTGCAAAATGAAGCAAATCATTATAAATGAAAAGTTAATGCTTTTTACTTTTAACTTTACAACCTCTCTAAGTATTTAAGATAGCCTTCACTGTTTAGAAAGCACATGTAAGGCTTGCAAACTGTCCAATTTTTGTGCAATAGGTCAGTATATAATATATAGATTCAGCTAACTTACCCATATTTCCCATCGTCAGCCTTCTAGCTTTTTTACTAGTCTACAAAGAGTGTTTTGCACTGTGAAATACACATGTAACTACAATGTTTGTATTCACATGGAGAAAATTATAAG
This sequence comes from Oriolus oriolus, assembly GCA_013400235.1. NCBI lineage: Eukaryota > Metazoa > Chordata > Aves > Passeriformes > Corvidae > Oriolus > Oriolus oriolus. Next base: position 545,937 of record VXBT01012115.1, on the reverse strand, counting down.
CACATGAAAGTAAAGCACATTCCTTATGATCTTTACGCTGCTTGAAGATTAAGAATACAATAGATTAAAAGAATCCAGGAACAAGTTGGTCTCCAGGGAGCTGTCACAATATTTGTGTAAGTCTATGCTGCTTTAATATATGAATTACAAATAAAGCCCTAACAGAAATGTTTCAAATTTTTTTGAAAAACACTACATATATGGCCTGATCCCACTTTGGTTTTTTGTGTTTCAGAAGTATAGTTGATCAAAAAATTTTGTGCCATGCATTAAAAAAAAAAAAATCAGAGTCCAGTCTGTGTACAGTAAGGCTGTTCAAGATATGTAGTTTTACAAAAACTAAGAAAGCATTCCCAGAAAGACAGTGTTTCAAAATAAATGGATGTCCCTAACAAATCTTTAGTCCTTAACTGCAGTGTTTATGAAGTCTGACTTGTTGTAGATGATCTCAGGACTCCAATAAATACTTGGGGCTAGAGTAAGTAAGTTCAGTGTAGTTGCATTGATAGGCAGGATCTGAAAACTTGACCCTTAACTGCTTCCATCAAGAAATCACAACCACCTTGTGACATGAAGCAAAAGTTGCTATCAAAAGATTAATAAAGTTAAAATAAAATATTAAGTTAACGTTTTAGATCTTGTTAAAATACAGTGGAGAATAATAGATATTAAAAACTCATCTAGTGGGTGCCACCTAGAAAGCAATAGAAATGGCATGACCACAAAATCACAGGTGACACACCTCAGAAAGAGATCTTAATTTATGACCCTTTTCCTATTGTACCAGCTTGAAAAGTGTCTTTATTCCTTTGCCATTAAATAATATTGCAGAAACAAATAAGTAAAAATTGGCATCTGCTTCTTTTTGATGGGTCGTGACACTTTATCTTGCTCTGACTGTATGTCTCTGTTCTTACTCAGTTTCAGTAGCAACCACCTAAGTTCAAGCTGTATTTGGCAAATACTACCAGTCTTCCAGCTATCAGTAAGAAGCCAAAAGCGACAGGGCTGAATGTAAATCTACACCCAGCAGGATCTGACTGTCAAGCATGCACTGCCATATCTGCTGCTTTCTGTAGAATTAAATTATTTGGAATGACACAAATAAGCCTTTAAGAATATTTTGCTATGTGTGACTGAAACCTGTAAATTAATTTTCATGATACTGAGAAAACAAAATTTATCTGAGGTGATCAAGTGTGCAGGAAATATTGGTCCTGAAAGAAAATTCCCAGTTTGTTCATGCCTGCTAGGGCCTGTGAGAGTATAGTGAGATTATGTGCTCTCCTGTCTCAGTTTAAAAACCTTTTGAATGATTTAAGTCATCTTCTCTCGGAACCCAGGCAATGCCAAGTGACCTAAGGTCCAAATGTTGTTATTCCCTGTGAAAGTTCAGAAGCTAATTAGTTCATCTGACTATGAGTTTGGGAACAGTACTCTCCTTGGCCAGAGTACTGGTGCCTCCAACCTGACCCAAAAGCTTCTTTGATTATTAGACTGCCTGGCCTGTTAACATCAGTGGGCATAACTGAATCACGGCTCTCTGGTTTTGAATGCTCGTGCATAAATTCAGTTTTTGGTCAGTGCTGCTTTGATGATTTCTGCATCAAGCTCCATTTTGTGGTGTAGGCATCCCTGTGTTAGCTAACCCAGAGAGCTTGCAAAACAGCCATTGTGAAACACAGACAGTGTTATAATCAGATGTTGTTAGCAATAAAGGCCTAATTAGACTCTAGTCCCATGCATGGTGCCAAACCCAAATGGTCTCTTATGCACGCACTTTTATTGTGCGGCATATTTAATTGAATCCTTAGAAGCAATCTAGGATTCTCATCCCAATGATTACTACCCCAATCTCCTTAAGGGTTAAATCCTCAAATGCTGCGGCCAGGAGGAAACTTCAAAGCAGAACTGCTGTCAGCTTTGCCTCCTGTGCATGCTCCAGGAGCAGCTGGCCTGCAATGCCCCGCTGGGATGTTTTGTGGGAGCAACCCCAGCACGTTGGGGAGCATGGTGTGTGCACCTTGGCAAATGCTTCCCTCCACCCAGCCACAGACAGCCATAGTCCTGCAGGATCCTCACACTCCTGGCAAATACTACCCCTGGGAGTGCAGTAACGCTGCTGTGAGCAAACAGGAAAAGTGTGCACGACAGTGTCACTCTTCTTGCAACATTCAGTGTACACCTACTTTATTCTTGCATTCAAGAGTAAAGACCCAGGTCGTGGACTGCTGTTTTTCTTCAAGTATCTGAATGAGACTTCTGCAAAACAATTGCTCACAAGAATTTTTTATTTGCAGAGCAAGGACATACAGACCCATATGTAATGCCTAAACAAAACATTTAAAGTGATATGCATAAATATCAACGTAGGAACAAATAAATTAAGTAGAAATAATCCCGGATTTTACAAGGGAATTTGAAATGAGGCAGAGGTCCTGAAATGGCTTCTTTCAGACATGAGGAAGTCCACGGTTGCTGTGACCTGAACTGTTTCTTGGGCATCCTGACCTCAGCAGAGGGAAATACAAGCATGTGTGATGGTTCTGTCTTCTGGCACAAGTCAAGTACCTTCCTAGTGCTTTGGGTAGGAATTTCCTTTGTTCCTGGACATGATTCAGCCTTGAATAGGTAATCATGTAATTTTCTAGTAATTGCACCCAGCTTAAATTTCACTGAAGTAAAGGGGCAGGGCTGTTTGGTGCATTTTTATGAGTGTAAAGAAATGTAGAAAACAAGTCATATTAGATAGAAGTTCGTTGAAAAGTGACAGCAAGATACCTTTTAATTTTTTTTTTCTTTAGAGACTTGTGCCCTTTACATCAAAAAGCAAATGATTCTGCTTCACATCTGGTTCTGGACAGGGAAGGGCAGAAGTTTTAGTCAGCCTGGATAGGCAGTCTGGTAGCATATTAGAGAAGGTTCTTGTGTGGAAGTGGAGTTTCAGAAACCAAAATAGTTTTGCTGAAGTCTACAGGGAACGTCTACAGGGAAAGATGACGTTCAAAAAACTACAACCACACCCCTCTTTTAAAGATGGTTTATCCATTAAGATTCATAAACCATCCTGGGAATTTAACCAGAAATTTTGCCTCTGATTCAAGAAGACAGGATCACATTCCCTGTGATTAGCTCACTAAGCTCACCAGAGGCCATTTTCATTCCTTTGTGGCACATGGCTGGTATGTTCATGTCTAACACAGGTGTTTCTGACAGTTCGTGCTTTCTGTTTTGCAGATACACAAGCTGAAAAAAGTAAATGAGTGATCTTTGCACAGCTTTTTGCACTATTTTAGTGAACAGCAAAACATGAGCTTTTTCTTCAGTCAGGTATTTCTCCCTAACACATCAATCAAGTTTCTTGCATGAAAACGGAGTGAACAGTAGCATTTCTGTACAACACTGCCATGTTCAGTGCAATTAAGGATCCTGTAGTCTCCATTAACTTTGCAGTATCAGGAAGTTTACTAAAATATCAGGAAGAGCACAAACCATTCTGTTAGGTGAGCTTTCCTGGACACTGGGGTGGAGGGGGCAATAAAATTTTAGAAATGCTCCTAACATCAGAAACTCCATTTTATAACTGGAGAAAATGAGGTGTAGAAAGATTGACTAATCATTTGATCTTTCAAGCTGAAGTCCATCTTTAACTTGTGATAAAATAATCAAAGTCAGATGTGATACAGACTTACAAAGTCGTCTGGGGAAGATAAAGTGTGAATAGTTGTTTTCCTCCCTTCAGCTTTTGCACAATACAAGGACTTCAGGCAGCTAACAGGCAAGCAGAAAAAAAAAAAGCAAATGACTATGATTTTCATGTAGTGACTCAAATTTTTTGTGTGGTGGAAACTGAGGTCCCAGAATGGTGGGGAGGTCAAATGTATAGATTAATTTGTGGAGGGAAGCATCCAGACTCTTCAGTGTAAGAATGTTCATGTGAGCTCCAGCAGTGCCTCATCTGAGGGTATCTGAAGTCTGGGGGGATGTATGAGGGGAAAGGATTCACTTGGTACATGCCCTGCTTACTCTTGTGTGCTTTTCTCATCACCCTCATAGCCACTGCTAGAGATCAGGTCTTAAAAGCACTCTCAGCCTGATCCAGTACAGCAATTCCCATCTTGTTATCTCTAGGAAAGCAATGCTTAGACACAGGTTTATTTTAATCCATCTTTATCTCAAAAGTGCTGTCAGGCAATTTCTAAGTCATTTGAATAATTTCTTTTCACATCCCTAGTAAGCAATGCCAGGGAGCATTTGCTGTTCAGCATTTGTGAAAATGCTGATCTATAATCAGATAGTAATCTGTTCCTTTGCTGCCTGGAAAGAAAAAAATTGCCATAAATTCACTGCTGTCTCATGAGGGCTGCAAGGATCAAATGCTTTTTGTTTCTCCCTTTCATCCACAATAGCTTCCTTCACAAACTAGCTGCAGTAAGCAGCGGCACAGCAAGTGAATTCCAAATCAACTCTGGGCTTTGTTTGACCGAGAAGTCAATGTAAGACAGAGACACAACTGCATTATAGCTTCCTTCCCACAACATAGCATTGCTTGGAAGCTGCCCAAAGACTATTGCACCACTGACTGCATTCTTAGCCTAGTGGGTATCAGTAGCCCAGAAAATTGGTTCCCTCACTAGTTAGTTAAAGAACTTCTCATTTTTACCCAGTCCCTTAAGCTCTATTCTCTATGTAGTACCATCAGAGTCAGTAACCACAGAGATACCCTTATAAAAAGACAAATTTTATGTCAGAGAATAAAAATGTTCTCAATAGGAATTTTATAACATTTTTAATGACTGTTGATGAAACGGCAGACACTTTTTTAAATCTTTGCTTATTTAATGTTCTCTTCCTCCTTCCTTCCCCTGCACCCATGTTTGTCCTCAAATATTCAATATATTCATATATATTCAATTCTTGTTATCTTTCAAGCAGTAAGACCAAAATGAGTACTTGGTCACTAGAAACAGGCATCCACCATGAGCGTGCATGTTAGTGACCGGTTATGTGTTGTAATTAATATTGTATCAGTGAAAACCATTGTTCATTGTGGCAAGAGCATTAGGAACACTTCCTGTTCTCTAAAATAAGAACAGGGGCACAAATTCCAGGGTATTAATTATATTTTCAAGGTTAGGCACATGCTTCACTCTTTCAGAGCTTAAGACTGTAAGACATAATATTTAATCCTAGCTATCAGGGAAGACAATTTGGGATAATTAATGAAAATTTAATTGTGCAATTAATTGGGCTACTACACAGATTAGGTATTATAGTCCTGACATAAAACTCTCTTTATCTAGTGCTGAACAGCTTTTGGGCCTGTTCCAAAGCCCACTGAGGACAGCAGAAGTATTCCCATTGGCTTCAATAGGCTTCCAACCGGGCTGTCTGGTGTTACCTATTTGTAAATTATATTTATTGAATATTCTTGCATTTTTACAGTACCTGAACAGCTGCTAATTAACCACATAGGGGTATAATGGAGAACATCTACCTAAAGAGTGGAGCGCCACTGGTGTGGCTCAGGGCAGGAAGCCCATGCTTGGCTCTGACAGGAGCTTCCCTGGGGCAAGGCGCCAGGCTCACTTCAGCAGGTCCAAATCCCTGTGAAAAGAGTGAGGAGGGAGGCCCTGCCGTGCTAGAACAGGCTGTCAAACTGCTCAGGAAATGGCTTTCAGCCCTGGCCCCACTTACTGAAGGTTTCTATTAAGATGTTCAACTTTAACATCCAGCCCAGAGAACGGTCCTAAGAGAGTGGGTGGTGGGCTCACTGGCTTCCTTTTACTTTCCAGAGCTGCTGTTTGGACCCCATCCTGTGCAAAATACAGCCTGGAAAAGGAAAGTGGGCTCATTAACATCCCGGTGTCCTTGCTTCAGGCTTCCTTGCCTTTCCCTGGGCACCCCTGTGAGGCGTCATAACAATCGGTGGTGCCGCGGGTTTGTGCTGGGCGCGGGGTCGTGCAATAGCGTGTGGAAGAGGCCTGGGCTGAGCGTGGCCTCTGGAACACTGGAGCCACCTGGCTGGACACAGGGAGCATGGGCTGGGGCTGCTCCCAGGGACACTCTGGCAGCTCAGGCGAGGACTGTCACAGGGCCTGTGGCTGGGCCGGGTGAAGGTGCAACGTGGCGTACCCCTGTGTGAAGTGCTTCCAGGTGGCTTGTGGAGGAGGTACAGGGATTTAGAAGGGCTCCCTATGCTCTGAAATGTGAAATTGTTCCACAATGCTCCAGATGGGAGATGAGAGGTACCTTTTACAAACTGAGATATCACTTGACTTAACAAAAACCCTGAAATTATGGGAGTTTCTTAACAGAAATATGGCACCTTTGGTGATTGCAGTAATTCTTGCTTTGCAACTCAAGAGCGACATAAGCTTATACAAGTACACTGCCATCAGTATCAAATTTGGAGGATTGTTTTTGCTTCTTCTGGCTAGTCTTTATGGAAGACCATAAAAGCATATCACAAATAGAGATCAGTTTCTGTCCATGAAAATTTATTAACCCACTTTTAAAAGACCCAGGCGTTTAATAGCCAACACTGTAGATATTAAATATTACTGGGAAATATATCTCCTATGTATATGCACAGAGGTTTCACTTCCTCACCTGAGGATGGAGGAGCAGATTTACAGGTCTCTCAGGCATACAGATTTAGATGCTGGCATTTACCCAGCATGCACTCTCTGCTAACTTTAATGTTGTTTTGCTGTCCCTGGGAAATCACAGCTTCCAAGGCTGACATTTTTGGGATCACCTGAGCACGCAGCAGCACGGTTTCCTAGGGACTAGAGAAAAGGTGAGACTGTGACCTTGTGGATGTTTGAATGAGACACAAAGTGATGATTCAGGGCTCTCTAATTTTAAAAGGAGGTGTCCTGCCTACCAGTGAGTTGGCAGCTGTGGTAAAGAAAAGCAGGTATTTCACTTTTCCCATGTTGTCACTGCTTGGTTGTTTTGTCTGGAGACTTCAACTCTGAAGAGGAATTGTACTGAAAGAATGATTGCATGCGTGAATTTCAGACTTCTTATTACTGTATAAGTCAAATATGTTGCATTTTGGAGGAGGTGGTATCTGAGAGAGAGTGAAAATGTTCCTCTTGGAAGGTACTACTTGGCCTCAGGCCAGCATCTCCTGCAGGAAAGGAGGTTCTCCAACCACTTTTCTTCCTCTGCCATTTTGATGTCGCAGTTTTGGGGATGTTTCTTACAGTTTTCTCTGAGCAAGGTCTCATGTCTTGGCAGACCAAGAAATCAGCTTTCCAGGGTCTGTCTGATGAGACCTGGCTGTAGGGTACCCATCCCAACTTCAGCCACAGAGGCTGTGCTGAGTCTGGGCCTGTAGCTCCCTACCTGTGGTGGTGCTTTTAACAGCAGATCCCAGCGTGTTCTCACAGCTTAAAAATCTCACTGCCCCAGACCACTGCCTTCTCACCATTCTTTTTAACATTTAAAAACACTCTCTGGGTAACCAATACATTCCCTTCCCAATAAAGCCTAGATGACTCAAGGCTCAGAAAGTAAGCTGTAGGCTTTGCCCTTCTGGCCTGCCGGCTGAGTTCCAACACAAATGACTTGTTCTTGTCATCAGCTCTCAGAAGAAGGGCAAACTGAGGGCCATTTTCTATTTCCCATATGGCTTGTTACAATGCCAGTTTTTGCATGATCTGCTATGTCTTTCCAGGGGTGGTAACAGGGATTAGGTGTCTCACTAGGCATAGGCCTCCTAATAATAGGCCAGGGATGACTTATGCTTAGAGAACACATACATAGGGAAATTTGTCCCACTCTGCACTGATTAGGTCAGGCTGTTGCACAGATAACTAAGAATAGCAGTGCCATGCAGTCAGTGAGAGTGATGACTCAGAAGGTGTTTTTTTGGCTGAAAAATATTCCTCAGAGTTGTCACTGAGCATGATAGATGCATGAGGAACATAGCACTAAAATCTGGCCTTTTCATTTTTTCTCTTAAGTCAACTTACACGTTTCTTCATGCTCATCTACTACACATTTATTTTTAGAAGCAAGTTTAGTGCCCTCTTGCCCTTGAAAATATCATCAAACATAAAAAGATACGGAGGAAGAAAATAAAGCTATGCATTAGCGTTGCTTTATAGGCTACTCATGTACTTTGAAACTTTCAAGAATGTATAAACAAAATCCTACTCCTTCCTTTCCTGTCAAACTACCTGTTTCACATAACAGGTTTCTCGTTTGCCCCTGTTGCAACTGGCAGGGTGGAAATGAACAGTATATCTCAAGACAGCAAATAGTGTTGCAGGTTCCAGGTACCTTCAGAGTGGAGGCTGAAAAGCAAATGTTTTAGATGTCTTGGGCCATGTAGGGTCTTGAAGTGCCTGCCTGTGTGATTACAGGTAGTTACTGTGGGATGCTGAGCTATAAACTTGCTCTGAATGTGGAAATTTCTCCCATTTCTTCGTACCGTGCTGAGTTCTCTGTGTGGTAATAAGGCATATCATTAATGTTGGAAAGCACTAATTCTTAATGTGTATAAGTTTCTCTAATCAGCCACCAACACAAATTCAATAGAAATACACTATAATTCGGTTTATTGGCTTCAAAGCCTTTGTGAGTCATGTTTGGTTAACATAATCTTCCGCATAACAGCTTCAAAATAAAAGAATAAGTACAATCAACAAAGTCCCTGGCTTTGGGTGCATGTGACTTTTTAACATAGACCTTAATCCTGGGCACTGAAGCACTCACATGATTATTTAATACATATTTAAAATACCGAGAAAAGTACATGACTTTGTAATCACTGATTTACTATTTTCCTCTCTTGTACGAGTAAAAACCCAGCACTTTATACATGCAGCTGCTTTGTCTGATCTTCTGGGACATTGTTCACTCCAGGATAGGAAATGAATTTTATAATCTGGGATTTATTTTCTGCCAAAACGTTGGGCTTTTTTTCTGATTTCACCCGATACCTATCCTTCCAGCATACACTGAACTGGAGAGTGCAAACCAGCTCAAAGCTTTCCCAGAGAACCAGCTATAAAATAATGAATATATGAAGAGAGAATATTGAACATGCTGGTTTGCATTAGCACATGGGTCATGTTGAGGTTTTTAACATGCTTTGTGACATGCTTCTTTTCACAGACCTGAGTTTGAAGGGGCAGTAGCAGTGGAGATGAGGGGAGGTGCCAGTGGTTCCCACACAGTGAAAGGGCAGTGACACTGCACACGCAGAAGGCCCTGCAGACAGCCTTGCCAGCTGCAAGTGCCATCTTCCTGGGCACCTGGGGAAAGGGAATTACACACAAAATGTCTGTAAATGCAGGAGCTGCCTTGCAATACAGACCAAAGTCCTATTGATGCCTTATCCTGGTCTTAAAATTAAGAGAGCTGAACACAGTTAGGAGGGAAAAGGGTTTTACCTTGGTATTTATTTAAGGATCCTTAGGTGTGATGAAATGCACATCGAAATGCACCCCGATGTCCCCACTGAAGAAAATGGCCACGCATGATGTGATGAGTGTACAATTATATGCCTTGCAAAAATTAGCATATCTATCAAAGATTCCCCAATGAGGGACTCGGGTGAGATCCCCCACCTGAGGGACCCTCCCCCTGGATGGGCCTGTCTTTGTTTACAGAATGTGTTCTGGAGAGGAACTTGGTGTCTGGGGTTTTTAGAATGTTTAGTCTCTAAACTTAACGAAATACTGGGTCTAAGGGGAGTTATCGAACTTAAAGAATTATAACTATGTAAGCTAAAGGCACAAGGAATATATAAAGCTGTATAAAAGGGGTATAAAAGAAAAGCAAAAAATCATCATGGCATCACTATGCTGACAGATAAGGTTATTGTAGCCTCCAAAGATGACTTTTAGGGTCAGTGTGTCTGTGTAAGTTCTCATTCGGGATGACCTGAGGAGATCTTTATCCCAGACAGGTATTATAAGGAATAGTGATATAGGCATATCTATTGGACATCCAACTTTGCAAATTCTTGTCTTTTCATGGCAAATTACCTCAGAGATTTTCGGTCTCATTGCCCCAGGAGAGTTTGGGAACAAGCACTGTGTGTGCAGTATGATCAGAAAACACGCAGGCTGACCTTGCTCATGGCTTTTTAAATGTTCTTCTACATCCAAAAGCTATTGTTGATTTTTATTATTTAGTCTGATTCTTTCACTTCCTTTCCCAAACTGCTGTCTTGCTGTGAGACTTTGTGAACATCTGTCACATATTGGTGGACCTTTCAAATACACTCTTAATGAATACTGTTTCAAAATGCACAAGTACACACAGTAAATAGAAACAGAGAAACAGACAAAGGAGAATTCCTAGATTTTTCATACTGATGGGCATAGTTGATCTTTCAATACACACTGTGGATTCAGAAGCCTGGGAAAGACTTGGCTAGAAATAATAGACAAAATATTAAATATCAGGGTTCTTTTTATAATAGAGCTTTCAGTGCAGTGAGACTCATACAGTCCATTAGTGCTGTCACATAACACTCTATTTGTATGTATGTAAAAGTAGAGTTTGTCTAGTTTTTGTGTTTATGGAGTCAATCAGCTTTCTTTGCACATATTTTTTTAACTTTATTTAAACATGTTTATTGCTTTGCTGCTCTGTTCTTAAAACTGCCTCCCTCACAGTAGTATTAATATCTCAGAGCCTCAGTTTCATAAAAAAACTCCAAAACAATCAGTGAAAAACAACAACGAAATAACCAATAATCTATTAGCAGAGAAAGCTTGGAAATGTGATTGCTGGCAACGTAAGGACCAGATATAATGAAAGGGCTGTGAAGTACTGTGGTTTTGGACAGTTTCTTAGGGATCCACATGTTTGGGGCTGATGACAATGAAGTAATGAGGGCTAGTTAAGCATTTCTGAGAGCTGAGATTTCTGTGCAATGGTGTGCAACCTGTGCTAGATCTGCACTTCAGGAAATCTCCCTTCCCCTAAGGTGGCATCAGGTCTGTTGTTAACCTCTTCTGCCTCTGTACTACATAAAAGGCAGCTGGCTGTGTTAAAACATCCTGCTGGAGAACAATATTCCAGTTTCCTCCAACAACATGTTGTCTCAGAAGTCTTTTAAAATAGTTTATAAAATTTCCAATAGACACAGCAAAACAGTAAGATGATAACTTCAGAAAATCATCAAAAGCAAACTAGGAAATGAAGCTTTTAAAAAAATGTGGGGTATGAATGAAGACTGTCTATGCACCTTTTGTGTAAGGAGGATGAAAACATTTTGTAGTTGGATAAGGTGGAGCTATGCTGGGACTGTCAAGTTACCACTAGTGTTGCCTGCTTTTCGTAATAGCAGCTCCATGTCCAACAACTGATGTGTCATACACATTGTCTTCATTTTTTCTACAAGTGATAGCAAATGTTTGTCACAGATTTTTACCTTCATCTCCTCCTAAATACATTTGGGTGATGTCTGTCTGTCAATAATATTGTACAAAGTAGCCCTCTTTGTCCTATGCTGATATGGCAGCATTCAGAGATACCCACAGCAGACCACGACAGTCAAGTGACCACATAACACTGATGACATCCTACCTGAGATTGATTGCACCAGACTCCGGATTTTATACTGGATAGGCTAGAACAAAGGGATGCAATCCAGAGGGACTCAGGAGTGAGACCACAGGAACCTCATGAGGTTTAACAAGGCCAAATGCAGGGTGCAGCACCTGGGTCAGGGGAGTCCCTGGTATCCACACAGGCTGTGGATGAACAGATCGAGAGCAGCCCTGCTGAGAAGGACTGTGGGGTGCTGGTGGGTGAGAGGCTGGACATGACGCAGCAAATGGATTTTACAAGTATTGCTTTTATTTTCATCAAAACCTTTTTACCTTTTCAGTTATTAGTAGTGTGGGTTTCTTTCACTCTTTCACTAACTTTATTTTCAAGCTGCCACAATCTGGAGTTTGTGGCCTCTCCACTTTAATTCAAAGCTACTTTCTTCCAGGAAAATTTGGTAATAGGGAATCACCTTATTTGCTCTATTCTCTCCAAAGTTCACTGGGTTTTGTTTCATATTCATGTGTATAAGCTACCATATATGAAATTCCACACTCTCAAAAAGGCCTCCACAAAAATGAAGGCAAATCTATATGCACAGGAAGCCATCCCAGCTGTTGGATCATATTTCTAACTACCACCAGAGAGCTCTGTGGGAAAAGTCACAAAAAGATACAACATAAAACACTAAGTCCTATCCCAGTGAAATCCCTGAAATCCTTAGCACAAGATGCCCAAACTTGTAATCTTCAGAGTCTGTGAGAGGGAAACCTGAGACAAGGAATGACCTGCAGCCAATAAGGCAGTGCACAAGTGAAGGAAAGGGCTCAGGTACATTACCTGGACAGAGGAGAGACTGGCATGAAACACTAAAGTGAAGTATGTTGGAAAGTGTAAAACCAGTGCTGAACATATGTGGGATCTTTGGAAGAATTATTTTCTGCCTTTTCCTGTTCAGTAAGAGTATTTTTAGATGACTGATTAATGATTTTTATCTCTGAGCGTTTCAGCCTAAACTTTCTAAGAAATGCGGCCATGATTTTTACTATTATTTTTCTTTTTCTGATTGGAGAACATTCACAGGACAAGTCAGCACGGTGTATTTCACCAGATTTCATACAGAAACTTTTAATGTCGAACAAAAAAACCGGTTCTTATTAAGCATTTATAAATAGCTTTTATTTCCTGCCTACAAACATTGCAGGCAGTTACTCTTCCATCATCCACCCGTCTTGGGTTTCGTGCCTAATGTAGAAATAAATAATACAGGTGCTGGGTTTTATATGTTGGAGCCTTCCGTTGCCTGAGGGCTGGATTTCCTGCTATTGTTTGCCACAGGTGACTACGTACACTCAGTTACCATGCTGAAGACCAGTGTTGTTTAGGTGCTTTTTGGCCCAGTACCTACAGAGCCAGACTCCAGAGCACGTCCTTTTGTTTGGATTAATAGTGGAAAGATAGAAAATACTCTTTTCACTGAAAGGGTTTTCTTCCTTCACTTTGAAATCAATTCAACTTTTTTATGTGATTAAGAGCTAATTCTTTAAGTGTCTTGGGAGACAGATTGTCATGCTGACTGAAGTGGAAAAGAAAAGCAGTGAGCTTTCTGTGTGTTCAAACAACAAACAAGTCAGTGCAAGGTGCTGTGGTTATGGGTTCTCTACAAAACAACATATGAAATAATTTTCCCCTCTGCATCTTGACACACCATCTTTTTCACCTGTCTGCCACAGCTGCCATTCACTTGTGGTGACCAAATTGTCATTGTGTAGTTTCCACCTCTGTGAGCATGACTCGACTGTCCTTAGTGAGTCTGGTCGTGAAAATGGCACAGTAAAAAGCAGTTTACCTCGCTGTGGGTACACAAAGTTGGATCAGGCCTGCTCAAGAAGATGACAGAACAGCAAATGCTGTGCTGATGGTGGGGGAGAGGACATGTTGTCTGCCAAATCTAGTCTGCTTTTTTTCAAAATGAGTGTCACTTCCCAGATGCTGTGATTAGCAGCTACCAGTGGTTGCTTGTTACATTTTTGGATATTCACCCACTTAGAAGCTATAATTTGGCCCTGCCAGCAAGGGAGTGGACCCCCTTGTTGGACAAATGCCAACAGAAATAAGTTCTGAAGAGATGAAAGGAATCAGTTTTGTGAAGACAAGTGTGCAGCCTGGCCTTTGTGAATATTCTCCAGCCCATGGAAATTGCTTGTACTTACTTCAGAATCTCTCTCAATTACAACCAGTGATTCCAAAGGGAGCAACTTTTTCTCCATTACTATTCAGCTGCCGCACAGCAGTAAATTGGCCTTCTTAGAGACATGTATGATACCCTGCTTCCTTGTACCATAAATTCCTTGGAACAGAAACTATCGTGTCTGTTGGTACAGTTCAGCGCAAAGGGTGCTAGTCCTGGTTTCATCGTGTTGTTGCAGTTGGATTACAAAGGTCATTCACATTTAGCCAGAAGATCTGATAACACATTGTTCTGCTTTCATATTGCTAGCAGCAAGATAACTCCATCAGATAATGCATCCTTTTCAGGAATGTTTGTTTAAATTATTGTCCTGTACTTTTTGTCTTATTAGCGTAGGGGCTGGTCACATCCAAGAGAGAAAATAGGAATATATTTAGAGAAAAAAAGTCACACATTTTGATGGAAAAGAGTATCATTTTTTATAAAAATTGTAGATGAAGTTTCCAAAAGGATGAAGAACTGCTTTACATTCTGTGGAGGGATATCAAATACACAAGAAAAGGAAAGAAAAACCAATGCTATTTTCAGTTAATATTGTAGGCTATTCGAATTAACAATATATATTTTTGAATCTTTTTACTTTTCCACAAACTCTTACTGAGCTTTCTTTTTTGAGAGTTCTTAGGGTTTTTGTAAGACCAAAGACCAGGGAGATGTCATAAAAAAGCCTCAGAAGGAAAGACTAAAGATGTGTAGTGATATAGTCTTGCTAAGCCTACAGGGTCACCTCTTCCCCGTCAGTCATTGCACAGGAGTCAATCACACTAATTACTGCATTTTAAGCTCGTGGATTTCTTAGGCTAAGAAAGGAAAACTAATGGATTGCTTGGGTTAACCAAGGAAAGCAGATTTATGCTCTCTTTCACCCACACATTTAGACACTAAAGAAGATACTTCAGGTTTTCTGTCTTTTGGCCACGTCCTCTCTTTGTCACAGTTTGAGAGACTGGGTTTGTAAACAGTAGGAGTACATCAGCTCTGTGTGTGTGTGTTTGTTTGTGTGTTATAACAAGGATGTGTATGGAAAGCCATGTGAATTGCAAAGGGTAGTGTCATCGTTTACAAGTTATTTCCTTTAACGAGTACTTCTATTCAAATCCAGATGGTGCTTGGAGAATTTTCTGCTATTGAAAAAGGACTTCCCTTCCTCTTGGCTGTGGTACATCCTTGCACCACACCTGGGAGTGACGCTGGTCACATTTCCATTGCCTGGCTTTGGATCTGAATGTTCCACCATGTGATCACAATGTGGATGCTCAACACAAGTCCCTGAGGTGATGTTCCCCTTTTCTCTGGGACATAAACATCATGCTGTTGTTGAACTCTAACATAATTTCCATGTTTCACCCTTTCCCCGTTTGCTGAAAGTTCTCTCCACAGACTTACCAAGAGAAGAGAAACTCAATGCAAAGACTGCTCAGGAGATTCCTGAGTAATTTCCTGATGAAAGGTCTGAAATGAATCATGAGAATCTTGTTTCTAATTTTGTTACTACTTTGTGAGTAGAAAAACTGCAGTATTTTTAGAAACAAATGAGGAACAAAGATTCAAAGCTAGTTTTTCTTCCAGTATTTTGAGTGTTTGTCAGATTCAAGAGAGTCTCCTGGGAGCCCAGACTAGGTTATGACAATACAACAGCATATTTCATTTGGTCAAAGAGTTTCTAGCTCCTCAGATTCCCACACATTTTCCTAACACTGAAATTGAAAACAAAATCAAGCTACTTTTGAGTTAGGATAGGAAATTAGCTGGAAAGCAGCCATCAGTACTGCCCAACCACTCAGCCCAAGAAGCAGGACAGGCTGTCAAATCCATTGAAAGGGCAGGAAGTGAGGCAGCAGCAAGGAAGACAGCACAGGCATGCAGAGGCAAAAAGCCAGCACCACGTTTAACCACATATGCTTGTATATGATCAGGACCACGCTTTCACAGCTGAGTGGAAGGAAACAGACCATCTCTGCTCATCTCAGTAGATGATCTTCAGTCATGTTAACAGAACTGATCCTGTTTAGAGAACATGGATTGAATTACGCAGATGGATATTGCGGTGTGTCACTGGCACGCAGTCAGAAATGTGTGAGGGTTTTCATTGCATCACCAGCACGCCGCCACTCTCCAGGTGTATGATCCTTGGAGTTCTGACACCAAAGAGAGCTCGGCCACAGACCTGTCAGCCAAAACAGTGGTGAGAGCTACCAAACCTTCAGCTCAGTGAGCTGCTAAATCAAGTATAAGACAATAACAAAAATCCTTTACCAGGCAGTGAAAAAAAAGCATGTTTCTAAGCTATTATTCATCTCCAAAAGAAGATATTTAAAATAGGTCAACAAAGTATTTCCTAAAGGTGTTTGTCATTCTCCAAGGACTGCAGTAGGGATATATTCCAAATTTTGATGTCCATGGTGGGTTCAGGGAAAATGTCTACGCTGCATGGAGGAGATCAGAGGCCAGGATTCAAGAGGAGACGAGTGTTAAATTCAACAATTCACTTATATCCAGATCAAGTAATATTCACGGTAAAACTCACTGTGAAACCAGGGCTTGACTGAAGGATGGCAACATACAGGAAGACATGGCTGCGTCACAAGAGGCAGAACAGGGGTGTCTGTCTGGGTTTACTGAATTCAGTGATCCCACAAAGGTGAGGCTCATGCATATCTCTGCCTCAGGTACAGTCAGCAGCAAGACTGAGTTTGTCTGGCCAAAAGGCACACGTGGCTACACGCATGCTGTGTGTACACCTGTCTGCATGGCCAGACTGAAGCACTCAGCACTCAGACAAACACGGACAGGTTCTGTTCTGTTTCCCTCCCTGCTGACCAGGATGAAAGTGCATAATGGGGCACTAAGTTAAATCAGTCATTTAAACAGGTATGGAAAATGTGGAGTTAGGAGAAGAGGCAGAGAACAGCTGGTGTGAACTGTGTATCTGGTAAAAACAGATGTGGGGACAGTGTGCTGTGAGCAGTGTGGGTTGCCGGGAGGAACAAGCTTGAGCTATAGACAAAAAGGAGAAAAGATGTTCTTTAACTGCTTTGTGTTTATGGTTACTCATCTAAATGCTGTGTAGAGGATTTATTTTGTATGGTGGTTTGGGGTTTTTTGGCAAAATAGATGCTAAGATGGTGTTTCCACCAGAGCAGGAGGCTGCAAGCTGCTGAAGGAATCCTGCCAAATCCCTCCCTCTCTAGCCTTCCTGGATAGGAATGGATGTAGTCAGGCAGCAAAAACTGCACTTGCAGCCTGAGTGTGGATGGGCACATCCCAGACCTTTGTCCATAAGAGGTGAAGTACTGCAGGTGCACTGGGAAAGATCTTGCATGGAGAAAACAAACTGACTGTGACCACTACCTGGAGCAGTGCACATCATCATCAGGGGGTATCAATCCACTCAGCCCAGCCTCAACACTGCAGGGCTTTTTTCAGAGAGTTGTTTTTGACTGGGATGATTGCCATCTTCCATGCTGGATATTTTTCAGGAGCTATGCATTCTGCCAGTGGCTGGGGATAGTCCCTCACCAGCCTGTCTAGATGCACTCTGCATCCAGAAGGTGCCTAGTAGATTCCCAGAAGTGGCTGACGACAGTAGAGGTAACTGAATTTTTCTGAGCAGTAAGAAATAATCTTGGACATTTCCCTTGTCACTTTAACTATTTTTAAGATATTCATTCTGAGAGCACAGCCTTACATCAAAAATATGAATCATATTGATGCCCCTGTGGTGATGACCAGGAACTATCAGAGGGGTTTCCAAGCTGGTTTTAGATGGAAGAGCTGTTGCTGGCATGAAGCTTGAGAGTATCTTTAGTCCAACACATCTTCTACCTCAAAGTGTTCATGGGTACTGTACAGGCAACTTCTGAGAATTCAGAGCTTATAGATTTCAGGGCAGAACTCTGTTTGGAGTACAGCTAAAATTAAGTCCAAAGGTACATTCTTCAATTGTTTTCACAGGCCCCTATGAATAATCTGAAACTTGTATCAAAGAAGAATACGGCAATTCTTTCCTGATCCTAGAACAAACATTGGGAAGATGACACTCCACAGGTCACAGAATATTCCGAACTGGAAGGGACCCACAAGGATCACCAAGTCCAACTCTTGAGTGAATGGCCAATACAGGGATTGAATCCACAACCTTGGTGTTATTAGCACCACTCTCTAACTGAGTTAATCACCACCTGATCCATAAAGGTGTCAGGGTGACAAGCATAGTTTTTGCAGCAGATACAGTGCCTTCTACTTTGCAAGTACTTCATCAATTCTGAAACAATGAGAGATTTAAGATATTTTAGGTAATTTCAGCTTTTCTCTCTCTCTCTCTCTGTCTTCTTTTTATTCTTTCCTCTCAAACTATCTAACATCCAGCTGCATACCTTGGACAAAAGAGTAACTTGTGCCAACATGTTTCAGGTACAAGCAACTTCAATTTTTTATGCCAAATTATTTAGAATATGTAAGCAGTAGAAGAAAATCAAGAGTGTTGTTTGTGGTCTGAGTACTCTACTCTTTTGCTGTAGTTCTTGTTCAAATTGCCTCTTCTTCATGAACTGAGCTGCTGCCCTGTGAGAACATGTACTGAAGCTGAGGAGAGGTGCACTGAATGATGACTCTCACAGCAGGTACTGCAGAGGTGAGTTAGTCTCTGCTGCATTGACTCCATGACAGTTTCAGAGGTGGGGAACGGGAGCTTGGTCCTGTGTCCCTGGAAGTGACTAAACCATGTGTAGAAATAAGTAGTTCTATGTGTGTGTAGATCTACATTTATTGCACCACTTCCTATCCAAGGAATTTGGTGTGCCAATACAAGCCTTCTGCATCCTTGACCAGTCTCACTTCCCTGAATCCCTTCTCCATAGTAATTTCACATTTCCATTTAAATAATGGTTTTGGGGCCTCATTGCTTTTCTCTGAACTGTCTCCATTGATCCATTCATTTTGCACGTCGTTGCCCAGAACTGAGACTGTATCTCAGGAGCTTTAGCAGTGACAAGCAGAGCATGCAGATAACTGTATCTTGCTGGCTACCCTCTGGACCATTCATCCCAAAAGGATGTTTGCCGTTTTTTGGTAAGGCCACATTTGCCACTCACTTTCAATCTGTGATTCACTGTAAAGCCCCAGTGTTTGCTCTAGTTCTTGCTTGTTCTCCATCTTTGCCACTCCCTTTCAATCTGTGATCCGCTGTAAATCTCCAGTGTTTGCTCTAGTTCTTGCTTGTTCTCCATCTGGTATTTGTGCTTCTGCTTGTATTGCCTAGTGTATTTTTTCCCTCTTAAATGTCCCTCTGGCTTTTCAAACTATTTCCTGTTGAGATCATTTGAATTTGAACCCTGCTCTCTCATATGCTTGTGTCTCCTCTCATCTCAAATAATAACATGGTTTTTACTGAGGAGATTGAGCAGGACTGGACCAGCACAAATCCACATGATACGTCCTTCCACTTTGAACCATTGGCTGATGAAGTACGGTTTTTGCATCACTTTTTACCATCTCTGTAGCAGCAGGCTGCAGTATCTGGCCTAATTTATAACGTGTTGATGGACATAGAACCATAGAATGGTTTGGTTTTGAAGGGACCCTGAAGAACATCCCATTCCAACCCCCCTGCTGTGGGCATGGGCACCTTTCACTAGACCAGGTTACCCAAAGCCCCATCCAACATGTCTTGAACACTACCAGGGATGGGGAATCCACAACTTCACCAGGCAACCTGTTCCAGTGCCCCACCGCCCTCACAGTGAAGAATTTCTTCCTTATGTTCAATCTAAACTTGTCCTCTTTTATTTTAAGGCCATTTTGTCCTGTCACTACATGGCTTGCAAAAAGTCCCTCTCCAATTTTCTTGTAGGCCTCAGATGTCTTTGGTCGTATTGTTAAAACCTTCCAGAAGTCAGCAGAGCTGACTACTTCTGTTTTCCTTCCGTCCACAAGACTTGTCACCCTGTGAGAGGAAAATGAGATTGGTTTGAAATGCCTTATCCGATAGGCCCCCACGCTTTAAAAAAATCTTCTTCCTTGACACTACTTTTCCGAAGTCATTAACTTAGACCATGGTGATTGCCTCTGTATTTCACAACATGCTCTCTGCCCAACTGGAGACGGAGCCAGGATAAACTGTTATGATGCTTCTTGATTACACCAAAATCTTCAGAAAGAGGAAGCCCCAGGGAGAGTCTTAATCTTGGTTCCTGCACTCCTGGCCAGAGGGCTCAGTTCCTGTCTGGAAAGCACAGACTTTTATGCACCTAACCTTTCATAATCTGACTGCTCTATCTCTTGTTAAATTAAATGAAAACATTTGTGTTGACTGAGTAAATAGGGGCCTTGAATGTTATGTCTTACAGTGTCAAATTGCTTTGTAGTCTTTTCTTTTCCCACTGTTCATATGGAGAGGAGGTTTGTGAAGGAATTAATTTCAAATGAGTTTGCACATTCCTTTCAAATGCATCTACCTGTACAGATCCATAGGAGTCAGTAGGCTATAAAACTCTGAACAATATATGGTACAAGATACAAGAAGGTGGCATGATGCTTTAGAAAGCTGTGAGCCTCTGCTAGGAGATTAGATAAGGAGACTGAGGGCCTCACCTTCATTATCTCGCAGATTTTTTCATACCCAATGCGCAGAGCTTCGAAGTAAAACTTATATGTGTATTTTAGATTTCAGCTTGGGAAATTCATACTAGGATCTGAGATAAATGAGACTGTTGGTGGCATGTAAAAGTATTGTACAGTAGCTAGAAACATTACATATCTCCCCTTTCCCATAATTATGTCTACTGATTTCCCAAAGCAGCCCTAAGTTCTGTCAAACTTGAAGCAGGCATGTCCCACAGCTCCACTTTAAGTGTCTCCTGATGCAGCTTTAGCTGTGACACTATGCCTATGAGCTTGAAAGACAAGATGAATTCTTGCAGCGTTTTTGACCCCATTGCTGACACAGGTGCCCCTTGTAGGAAGTCTTACCCACAAGGGAGTGTGACAGGGAGTGTGTTCACTTTCAATTAAATTGAAAACCCTTTCTTCCTCCCTTACACTTCTCACAAATAGTATGATTGGTACTGGTGATCATATTATAGCAAATATAAAAAAGATCTTTAAATACTTTTATTAATTCTCCACTGAGAAGCTGAAAACAAACCCAGCTGTAATCCATTCGCCCCACCCTTCCTAATCTCTGAATGATCACATTTGTTCTAATTTTAGTTTTAAAATTTTTCATATCATCTGAGGAAAGTGTATTTAAATATTGATTTGCTTCCCAAAAGGTAAAAAGAGTCCACTTTCCTTTGAAAATACTGTACAAATGCTGTCTAACACAGCTTTCGCTCTCTGTAGTGTCGTAGGCAGTGTATTATTCCCAATGTTGTGCCCTTTAGTCCAAATAACATTTTCTTGAGTTTCTCATCTGCGGCAGATGGCCAATAGCCAACCACAACGTTTTTCATTGAAATGGTGAGGATATGCTCTAATTGCCTCCCTAACAAAGACCCTGATTACATCTAAATTCCAGGATTTCTGAAGGCAAGTTTTTCATGATATCATCCTATTTGTTTCTGACTGATTACCCCCTCAGCACTAACCTTTCACTCCTTTGTATCCCAGAAAGCAATGGAACTTCTTTAATCCAAAATAAAAATTAGGCAAGGTAGCAATATCTTAAAAGGCATAATTTAGCAATTTATAAACAGCACAGCTTTTATCAGCACAAGAAGTCACTTCTTGGAAAAAATGTGGTAAGTGATGAGGACTTCTTCTGAGGCACAGTTGCTTTAATAACACAGCCCAATCCTCCTCCCCAAACCTTTGCTATTTCTAGAATTGCCCATCCACGCGTTTGCTGTCCAGTCAAACTGTCCCAGCGGGTGACAAGGTATCGGTGTAAAACAACAGCAGATCTGTGTGCTGGGCACCTGGGTGTGTGTGAATTCGCTTTACAGGAACACAGTTGCTCCCAAAATGAACTTTGAGGAAACGGACAAGGGGAGTTCAAAGCTGTAGCAGAGCCTACACTCTCTGCTCCACTGCACATGAAAAGACTGGAATGTGGGGTCCAGTATTCCAGGTTTAGCTATCCATCACCAGGAGGTCTTTTCTATCACAAATTGCCAAATTCTGCTCAGTCCAAGGAAACAGCTTTGGTGCATGGAGCTGAGATGCAGCTTTTATGTGATTTCAGGGCTCCCCATGGGAGCACCACGGTTGAGAGGGGCTCTTGCCATGACAGCTTACTTCTCCTTCCCCAGCAGACGTCAGAGAGGGCAGAGGCAGTGAATGCTGCCAGACTTGCTGCAACTGGAGGGTGAATAACCCATGCAGGCGATTTCCACTCTCTCAGGAGATGCAGGCAAAACAGAGGTGTGACCGAGCCTTACAAAACTTACAGAAAGAGTGACCAATGGGAGAAGAGTCTGAGTGTGGTACTCTAAAATCAGCCAGGATTTCATTGCCTGGGATGGATGCTAGATCAAGCTGCTTGCTCTAAATAATGCTATTTATACACCAGCATCAGACTGCCAATATTTCTTGGCTAAGTCCATACGCAAACTAGGAAAATAGCAAATGGACTTGTTCGTCAATGTGAAAGTACAGTTCAAGACACAGACATTGTACCTCTGCCTAGATGTTAATTCCAGAAGTATCTGGCCTGTATAAAAAGTTTAAGAAAGAAGAAAAACTAATTTACAGTAAGACATGAAGAAGACCTTGAAACTAAAAAATTCATATTCTCCCTAAATTCTCCTGGAGACCCCAAGGACTGCTTTACGGACAGCAGTATCCCAAAGTGCTCCATTTCTATGCTGATTTGTACCACCTGCCCTATTGTTTTTTGCCTTCAACACTATCAGTGCTGCTGCACTTTTCCTGTTTTGGAAAGTCTCCAGCTCTCATGACATTTTTAAGTGGCCTTTGTATAGAGTGAAAGTGCCAAACACTAGGCTCCTAAACAGCATATCTGCATTTAATTAGGAACTTAAAACCCCAAAGCTATCATTATTTTAATTCCAAATCTCTGGAAAAATAAATGCAACTAGAAGATTCTTAAGAAGAGGAAGAGAGAGATGGGTTATGTCACAGAAATGGAGACGACAGTAAATAAATAAATGAAGACTAGGTGAGCAGTCCTTTGTTTTTATTCTGTTACTGTTTCCAGATCTGGAAAAACTATCGTTTGTACTGAAGTAGATGTTTATTTCCTTTGCCTAAGGAAATAAAAAGCTGAAAACTAATATTCTGCTGGAGAGGAGATTTTGCATTTTAAGCTTTAAGAAGAATTTACAGGTTGCATCAGGAAAAGCCAAGGAAATACAGAGCTTATTTGCAGCAGTCTCTTCTCCCTTGCCTGTGGCTCAGGGGTGGGAGGTGAGCTCTGCTTAAAAGGCTCTGGCTGGACAAGTTCCAGCTTCCCAGAGCCAGGCTGGGGTGAGCGGGTCCAGCAGCCTCACTGGGACTGTGCTGTACTGCAAGGGAAGGGAGTGAAGACACTGCAGAGCAAAAAGCCAGTTTCACAAGTCCATTTCAAGCAGATTCTGAGCTGTAAGAAATGTCTCTTTGGCTCTCTGTTCAGAGACTAGGAAAATAATCTGGAGGGCCAGGTATAATAAGAGCTCACACTGTGTGACTGTTCTAACGGAAGTCTGGTGGAACATCTTCACTTGAAATATGTGATTACATTCTGTTTGCAAAAGATGATACAAGAGGCATCATTCTGCCTCCATTCCTTGTTACAATCTCTGAGGACTTGGAGTCACAGAAACTCTGACACTCACAGAGGTGAGTTTTAATGGCAAGGTTAAAGATGGGGCATTTGTCCCTCCATCTAGGTTAGAGACCAGGATAAACTTTCCCTTAAAACTGCTGCTGATAAATCCCACAGCTCTCTCTCACTGCTCATATTTTCTGGGATTCATCCTGTTTGCCTTCGTGCAGCTGCCTCCAGTCAGACTGCATCTACATAAAAATGTGTCCAAAGCTGGGCCCAGATTCTAGCTTTTCCAGTGGTGGGGAGAGAAGAAAAGTGACCTTTATATCTTTCCTTTGCATATGATATCCATCTCTTCACTCTCTGCTTGGCTAAACCAGTTTAGTTTCTGACTTTCAGGATCTGTCTTAACCTCGAGAATTTGTGTTCTTGCCTGTAAAACCAGCAGGCAAAGGTTCACACCAGCTCTGCAGTTCCTAAAAAGCCAAAATAAACACGTGCGCCTCTCACAGTTGCTTTAACCCCACAGAGGAGGCAGGGACAGCCCTGTGTGGTGGCACAGAGGCAATGACACGGGATGAAATAACGTGGTTAGTGTGAAGGTGGCAGTGATACTGAACACTGGCCAGTGGAGGCAAGTGTTAATAACCTGCCACAGTGCTTTTTGGTTAAATAGATTTCCGGAAGTTTAGGTTTGCTTTTTCTGGTTTTTCCTAAGATAAAAGCAAGGTAAGTGCAGTGGGAGGAATGAACACTTTAGCTACTCAGTTAGGCTTGACAGCAAACTCTACCCAATGCAACTCTTCTGTGTGCTTAATATAAAGCATACACTTAAATACTGGGCTGGAAGTAAGCTTGATTGCTGAGCACTTTCAAAACAAAGCCCTCTAGCCTTAAGACTTCTGGAGTTCATTCACACCTGCTCCACACTTTGTTTCATGGGTTTATCTGTTCTTTTGGCAGACGAATATGGAATATATTCCAGGATTTTTTTTTTCCCTCCAGTATCTGTTTTCTTCCAAATAAATGCCAGTATATAAATCCTGGTACTGCAAAAAGTATAAACCTTTTGGGATGAGTATGAAACAATGGTGTGCTAAGACCATAAGGCTACAATGATATATCATACTGGTGGTAAAGATAATTTTCCCTATAGAAGCTATTCAGCAATAAAATCTTCTGCAGGAAAGGAATATTGGGTCCAGGAGATGACACTTTTTACACATATCAAAGAAGCAGTGTTAGCCCTCTCTCAGATATGGATTATTTGTGTTTCACGATTTTACTCAGAAATAGTCTGACCTTTTGTAGAGACACTGTCAACAGAAAAGATAGTGCCAGTCAGGAAAGAAAATGTAAATCATTCATGTGGAGCCAAACACTTTATTTTCTGTGTTGAGAAGCTTTTATTGGATCACCACAATATTTTGGATTAGTTACACTATGGCTCTGAAATATCAAATTATGTAGTGTCATCATTTTCCCAATAAAAGGAAATAAAATAAAGAAGCACAGTGCATGAGGCTTTGGTCACTGAGCCGAGTTTTTAGAGCCAGTTCCAGTCCGGTGCAGAGAGGGAACTTCTTCACACTCTTTCATAAACTCTAGTGCAGACAACCCCTTTCATGGCACATTCCTAAGGCATAAAGGAAAATATTAATATAAACCTTTTGCTGACAGCAGTTGTGTCTTCTGCAGCAACCTCTGAAGTCAGTGAAAATCCAAATGCCATGTTTTACATCTCTACATGTTTACAGAATGTTTGGAGCAAACAGCAAAGATATTTTTATATTGCAAATAGAGTTGTTTCTATTTTAACAGCTCTAAACTTCGTTAAGTGGCATTTAATGACAAAGAGATTGCAAAATTAAGCTCAGCTTCTGCAAACAAATTTACTTTTCTTGGTATCAATGCTGGCTTGTCAGAAATATTAGCCCCACCTAGTTTTTATATCATGGCCCACCAACACTTTCAAATTTTCAAAGTAGGGGTTTTTTTTGTGGATAGAAGCAGAAGTAGCCTGAGTATTTCAGAGGTCAGGCTTCTGGCCTAAAAAACTTTGCTCTTCTTAGTCACAAAATATTTCTCTTGACCCTCTCACCCCCGTGGCCTTCAGTGGCTGCTGGTGACTCACAGCCACAGGATGCATGCAACAAAGGCGACAGGATATTAAAAAAATACTTCCTTGGTCTGCAAAAGATGGGGAGTCCTCCACAACCCCGTATGAGGCAAGGGGCAGACAGCAGGACGCTGACAGGAGAGGGACCTTACCTCTCTGCTTTATGAGGAGGGTTTCATAATTAGAAAAAACTTACACAGAAATGCAGCTATGAGGAGATGCAAAAGCAAATCGCCCTTCCTACCTAAAGGGAGGCTTCAAGAGAGCTGGAGATGGACTTTTTACAGAGGTGTGTAGTGACAGAACAAGGAGGAACAGCCTTAAACTGAGAGAGGAGAGGTTTGGATTAGATATTAGGAAGAAATTCTTCACTGTGAGGGTAGTGAGACACGGAAACAAATTGCCCAGAGAAGTTGTGGATGCCCCATCCCTGGAAGTGTTCAAGGCCAGACTAGATGGGGCTTTGGGTAACCTGGTCTAGTGGAAGGTGTCCCTGTTTGTAACAGTGGGTTGGAACTGGATGATCTCTAAGGTTCCTTTCAACCCAAACCGTTCTATGATTCTACATATGAGAACTTATAACAAAACACAGTCAGAGCAAGCTAACGTATAAAGATGCAATGCTACTGACTGCAAACAAGTTGCCAAAATTAGTTTGACTCCAATCTTTAAAAACTTTCATGAGCAAAGTGAAATCTTAGTTTTAATAGCAACCCTTACAACTAGGGTCCCTAAAATGTGTTATCTCTCTGGCTTGGCCAAGAAAGGGAAAAGGAAAGAGCTGTTCCAGGGACAGCAGTACCCTGTTTGTAAACTTTTGTTCATAGTTCACAGGTTTCTGTGATTTTTAAACCTTATTCCTTTTAAGAACAATAATGTTCAGAGCAGTAACTATGCTATCAATTTATGGCAGCTCTGCCAAAATAGTCACTTTAGAGACAAGTTGCTGTATGCAACAACATTTATTTCCTTCCAGGTGTTTTCTAAGCTTGGTTCCCTTTTTATCCCTTTTAATTTATCTTATAATTCAAAAAGTAAGCCAAAATTGATAGTCTGTTTAGACAGAAACCTACTGAAGGCTGTATCCTTCTGATCTTTTTCAGCATACAAGGAACATGAGCTTACCACCACCATCTTCCCATCAACAAGTCTTCTCTTTATTGTGGTCTCTTTGCCATTCCACTTCTGGACTTGCACCAGTGACCCTTTCTCCAAGGTTACAACACTCTGCAAAGTCCAAGAGAAGAGTTTCAAACTGCAGCCGGAGCTTTGCAGATTAGAGTAGCAATTCACTTCACTTTCAGCAAGATACACACTCTTGGATAATGACATGCCCAGTTATATTACATTCAACACTATACTGTTTCTTCTTTCAGTGCTTTATTCGAATAGTTTGGAAAACTCAAGGTGCACTAAGGGAGTAGGTAAAATTTCTCCCGGTGTTCTTCCAGGAGATGTTCAGACCACTCAGAGATCATCAGCCCCCTTACCTTGACTTTGCGGTCATCTGCTGTTGTTTCATCAAACTGCTGGCCCAGTTTGAAAGAGATGGTTGTATTTTTGAAGGTGCTTTCAGTTCTGATGGTCACTATGTCCCCTTTCATGCTGATGATCACATCAGGCCTTGCCAAGCCACCTAGTTTCCGGGTAGCTAAGCCCACTCCTAGAAATCAGAAACAAAACAATCATTACATTCTAGAAGCAAGAAACTCACTATCCTTTCATGATTCTTCAGTGGAAGAATAGGGAAGAGTTTCTTCACGAATTATTCAGTGCCTGGTTTGGACAAAATGCTAATTCTTTCCATGAGACACAGCTGAGACAGAGATAGGAATGCTAACATCAGCATTCAGGGGCTGAGGCAGCCCCAGCTGATAGAGTGTGCTTTCAGCAAGAAGTAAAGATATACACAATTATTGAGCTGTGCACATTTAGCTAAGAAGAAACATAGTTTGTTACAAATCTGCATTAATTTTGCAGAGATAGAATAGGTAGAAAAATTCAGACGAGGAGTCTTGTTCTCATAAAAATTTGTAAAAATCCTTTTAAAAACTCCTTGGCAAATCTGAGAATTTGTACCTTTGTTAATAGCTGCAAGGAAGAAAGCGGACACTGAATTGCCAATATGCTGGTGCTTGTGCATTAAAACATATTGAAGACTAGGTAATTCCTATGTTGCTATTAGCATCCCTGAAGGGTCCTTGCATCTAAACCTCAGTGAAAAGTACAAGTATGAAATATAAAAAATGTCGAGGTATGAGACTTGAGAGCTGCAAAGAGCTTCCAGGAAAATCCCATACCAAAAGCCTTTTGTATTGCCTAGTCCCTTCCACTCCAGTTCATTGTCTGCAGGTTATGAGGCTTGGGGCAAGTAGGAATGAAGCCACTGGCGACGTATTGCTGCTTTATAAAAGCAGAAAGGGGATAGCTGTAGTTAGTGCCTTTGTTAATGCTATGCCATGCTCAGATGAAAAGATCTGTATAAAAGAGTATAAAGTTATCTGCAAAGTATAACTCTATTTGCAGTAATTATTCCTTACTAAACAATTTTGTTCAGATGTTCAGAAAAATATCTGCAGCTGGACTTTTCTCCCACATTCACCCTGGCTAATTAATTAACTGCAATTCTTTTGTTATTCAGTCTAACATTTCAAATAAAGGGAATCAGTGAATCATTTATATAGCAAAAGCAATGCAGTAGCTGACTGTCTGCACTTGGCATATAGGAATGAAGCTAGCATTAAAATGAAAAACAATGCTTAATTTATTACATTCCTGGCATTCTTCAGTAACAGATAGATTCATTCATAGCATTCAGACGTCTGAAACTACAATGTCATGAGACATCAGCTCTATTATATATTGTAAATTATCATAAGTCACAAGTTAATAGTGCAATCAAGAGGAACATAAAAAAATCTGCATCTCCATAGACTACTCTCATAAGAGAAAGACAAATTAGATCACTTCAGATCAGTTAGACAGAAGTAAATTTATAATAGCAGTTCATCACCTATCTTTTCCAATTTAGATGCTAAAGAAAAGAAATTAAATTATGCTAGAAGAGTAGTTACGTGCTTTTTGGCCAGAAAGAAGGCATCATCCGTGAGCAAAACCTTCCCAAAGGAAACTTACTAGCAAAAAAAAAACCCAAACCCAGAACATTCCTCACCCAGTTCTTTCATATAGTCATCAAAATTTTCACTGGAGACGAGTTTCCAGGTTCCCACAAATCGGTTACACATCGTACAGGCTTTGTGAGGCGCTGGTCCTGCAGAGAGAAGCAGTGGCCACAAGAGCTCTTTGTGGCAGTCAGAGAGATTGTGTGCCCAACTCAGATCCAGTGGTCTCCCTTTAAAGAGGTCCGGTCCCTGTGGCGGTCGGGGTGGCCAATGGGGGAGGCAGTACCAGGGCGAGACAATGTGCACCTTGTCCCAGGCAGCCGTGCCAGTACCAAGGCTCTGGGTGACGCCTGTCTTGGCTTCCTCCACTGAATACACCAGGGCACGAGGGGCACGTGGGGATGGGGACAGAGCGTTACCGCTGCACTCACACCACACTGCAGTGGGGTGTCAGCAACACAGACAAGTACAGGAGCACTGCATCCCTACAAAACCCAGCTCCAGCTGCTCTCCCGGTGTTATCCTCCTGCTGTCACCATATAGAATAGAAATCTGTAACAAGCATCTCATCCAGCTGCCTGACCAGTCCAGGGCTGACCAAAAGTTCAAGCATGCTATTGTCAAATGCCTTTTAAACACTGACAGGCCTGGGGCTTTGACCACCTCTCTAGGTAGCCTCTTTCAGTGTATGACTGCCACTCTCTCACTAAAGTGCTTCCTAATGACAAATCTGAACCTCCCTTGACACAGCTGTGAACCATTCCCACACATCTTATCCCTGGATACCACGGAGGAGAGATCAGCACCTTCCTCTCCACTTCCCCTCCTCAGGAAGCTGTAGAGTGTTACTGCTATTGTTACCTGTGTGCTAGTCAGATAAATCAAAGCCATGTGGATTTTGTGAAGGAACTGTCAAGAAGATGATATGCAAAGTGGTTTGTGGCTTTTCTTTTTTACTTCCATGATCCATCCTGGAAAGGGTCTGTATTTTTTATCATTTAAAGGCAGAACTGAGTTATACTGTTCTGTTTTCTCCCTTTGCGTCAGAGAAATGATCCCAAGCTGTGGGTTCTTCCCTGCACATATCACAGACAGGATCACAAAAAGAAGAGGCAGCCAAGGTTCACTGGCTGGCTTTTACAACCAGGCGTATTCAGAAGATCAGTGCATCAGTGGAGATCAGCTCTTGTGCTTGACAGGCGGATGGCATGAAAAGAGGCTGAGTCATTTAAAGTGCTTATTCTTAGTTAAAAGTCACTTGGATAGAGGCAAGAAGCTTTGCCTCTCACCTTTGCCTTGGGAGGAGGGCATATTCTGTTATTTTTGTCTTTCTGCACGTGGATAGTTGATCTGCCACAAGGTAAGGGGAAGACTTAAGCCAGCACAATCATATAAGGCATTGCATTCAAATGCATCCTACTACTGCCAGATTTCCTCAGGTTTCCCTGTTCCCATGAAGACATTCCACGACCTCCTTGGGTCCATGTCTTGCTTGTACTGGGGAGCCTTGAACTGGACCCAGCAATCATCTGTGGCCTGATCAGTGTTGAATAAAGAGGAAGGATAATCTCCCTCAACCTCCAGCACTCCTAACGCAGCCCAGGACATCACTCACCCTTTGCTGCCAACGCATGTTCCTGGTTCATATTCAGCTTGGTGTACACCAGGACCCCCAGAACATTTTCTGCCAAGCCAAAATTTAAAGAATGAAAAATTTGAGTTTTCAACGTTCAAAAACATTGTTTTGGGTTTTTTTAAAGTCCACATTTAGAACTATTGTCTTATGGTTAGTAAAAAACAGACATGAAGAACAAATCCATAAACCACACGTGTATGTGACAGGCAGGAATTTAAAGTGTTGTAATTCAAGGCACCTCAAGCTATGTGAAACTATTTAGTGCAAGACCACATCAGATGTAATTGTGTCCTTCCCCGTCCTAAACCATCTTCCTGGAGAAAATTGTTTCTTGGTACATGTAAAGATTAGAGGCTTCTTTCCGACTTGGGTTGGAAACAGGACAGTTACCTGTCTGCCTTTTTTGTGTGATTATAATTTCTGGATTGTGACCACCTATAAAGACTCTTCAGATCTACATTTTAAGGGCAGAGACACTGGGATTTTAGGTTGTGGGACCAAATTTCTTGTGTTTAGAGTTGAAAGAATGAGATGGAAATTATGGTGTACCAAGGAGGGTGAGGTCTGGGTCCTGACTTGAAAGGTGTCGTAAGGAAGAAGGGGAACACACAGAAACACATAAGTAATAGAGTCTGAGGAGTGAAATTATTGTAGTTTCTGGTTTATATGGTGGTTGTGGAAAATAAGAAGGTCTTCACTCACGTATTTTAATGGCATATGCAAACTGTTTTTAAACCCCTCAATCACAAAATCAACAGGGGAAGCTGAAGAGAATTTCCCTTGTTGCACAGGTCTAACAACAGCTCAGTGAGGGGAGCAAAAGTCTGAGTCACTGAAAATGAAAACAAGGCAAAGAACACTTTCTCCCCCACAGTAGGAAGCAGATGCTGTATCTGTAACACGTAAGTAAATGTCAGTGTTTGAAGGTGTTGTCCACACAAAACTCTTCTAAAGCGGAGATGCATAGTATCACATTTTGTGTAAAGAATAGCTAGCTGTTTTATCCCATCTCTGGAAATGAGAAAACTACTCCTAAATGAAACTATCCATTATTTCTCAGGAAATAATATGAAAATATTCTACCGTTGCTCCTCAGGCATTCTTTGTTCTTTTATTTAATTGTCTTATTCACATAAAGGCACTTTAACAAGACAAGGCTGGTGCCTTTGGGAAATAAAAGATGATTGGGATGTTGTAAAATCAGACCCAAAGAAATTCAAGAAGAGCAAATTAGTCAGAATAGAACAGCTACATCGCAGTACCAGTAACCTTAAGAACAAAAGTAACAGAGAATTATTTATTCAGACAAAACCCCAGTCTTAAGCAGTCTCAAACAATGTTGACATTGCTGCCATCTATCTCTTTGTCACTAAGAAAAATCAGTACTTTCATTTAAAGGACCTACAGTTTAGAAAGAACAAGAGCAGGGAATTATATCTCAGTTGAAATAATTGTGGAAACCAATCTTTTCTTCAAGTTTAAAGGGGAAAAAATGTCAAGGATTGTGAGTACACATGATAAAGGAGAGCCTTGGTTCCTTTTTTTTGCTTATGGTTGATGTAAAATGGGATTTGAAATCATTGAACTTGGGGATTGTGAAGCAACACAGGAGATAAAGGTAAAACTTGATAGAAATAGAGAACTAAAAATTCAGAGACTATTTAGAAATAAAAATACTATTTAAAGAAATACAGAAAGTAAATTTATGTGAATTTCTTTAAAGGAAATAGGATCTGGGCAAATTCAGGGCCAAAAAAAGTCTAAACGGATTCCCAGGAGAGCAATGAAGAGAACAGAAATAGAAGGGGAGGACAGAGGTCAAAGAGGGACTTGCAGTGAGGATGCAAAGGATGTTTTAGCATTGACTCTATGAAACTGAAGGATTGACTCTGAACATGGGGCCAGCAGCCTCCCTTTTCCCAGTAGCTGCATTGGAGGGTGCAAACAATTTCTTGTCTCCTTAGCTGTGATGCCATGATGGTTTTTTGCTTTTCTTTCATACCCCCTTTTATACACTCTTTTGTATAGCTTTATATATTCCTTGTGCTTTTAGCTTGCACAGTTATAATTCTTTAAGTTCGATAACTCCCCTTAGACCCAGTATTTCGTTAAGTTTAGAGACTAAACATTCTAAAAGCCCAAAGAAACCAAGTTCCTCTCCAGAACACATTCTGTAAACAAAGATAGGTCCATCCAGGGGGAGGGTCCCTTGGGTGGGGGGTCTCACCCGAGTCCCTCATTGGGGAATCTTTGATAGATATGCTAATTTTTGGAAGGCATATAATTGTATACACATCACATCGTCAGTGGCCATTTTCTTCGGTGGGGACATCGGGGTGCATTTCAATGTGCATTTCAGCACACCTAAAGATCCTTAAATAAATACCAAGGTAAAAACCCTTTTCCCCTCCTAACTGTGTGCAGCTCTCTTAATTTTAAGACCAGGAAAAGGCATCAGCTGGAACATCCTACAAGGCCAGAGGGGGACAGCTGGGCTGGGGGAAGGAGTCCAGACTGCACTATCAGGACACAAAAGTCCTTCAAGTTCTTTCCAGTGGAAACAAATAGTTAAAAGAAAAGAGAAAAACAGCTGAAAGGTTAATGCTCAGAATAAGCCTTTCTTCATCTTTCTCCTGAGCTGCTAAAAATCTGGGGGTGTGAATCACCTTTCCCTCTTGTCATCCAAGAAACCTGTAAAGGAGCAGTGAGTGAATATGGTAAGGGGCAGAGGTCTCCTCCTCTCAGCATTCAAGGTGCCTGCTGCAAAAAATCTGCTGCCCATGGGTTTGTAGAGGTTTAGTGAGCTCCTTCTTTGGCAGAAGGGAATGCTGTGGGGTGGTTACTGATTTTTGGAGGATAGTTCAGCACGACAGAAGAGAGAGAGACCTGTGCTGCTCCGCAGGTAAGGACAAGACACTGATCTGACTTTAGCTCTTAGAAGTGTGTGCTCTCACCTCCATCCAGGTCTGAGAGCACACACCTTTTCTTGGCAGAGAGGAATCAGCTCTGTTTATTCAAGCAGTCACTAGACTGCTGCCCTTTTTAGACAATAAATTTTGGCCTTCTTCAGAGAATAAATTCCAAACATGTTCATATTCTAAGAAAAGCAACACTAATACTTCCTTATGGTGCTGTCCCTGTTCAAGTTTATAGACAGAATGTCACTTTATTGAATTTTCCAAAAATTGAAGTCTTAAGTGTCTCAATTCATTCGCAAAGTTTGAAGTCATTTACCAGGTACTAAAATAAATGGTGATGCTTTTAGAAGAGATTACCCTTTTCTGGAATATTAGACTGTGAATGTTACAATTGTAACTGCTGGCTGCATTAAAAATGTAAGAATCCCGGAAAATAAAATCTGCTATATGAATATGGGAGTACTGAAAATTTTACATCTGACACACAATATTTCCAAATCTGTGGATGATAGAATATATTTAACTATGGGCTGATATTTGATGTCTATATGTAGTTTATTTAAGTGAATGTTTCTGCTTTTTACAACCATCACCCTCATTCTAGATTTTCTACCCCTAAACTGTAGTTGTATTCTAATTCTCATAAATAATTTTGGTTTTGTTAAGTTCTAAGTGGATTTACTACTGTATATATGGGATGCTCTGAAGCATTCTTCCTTCCCATATGCAACTACAGTTCTCTAATTTGGTGAGATTTCACAAGCAATGAAGCCAAGGTTAAAACACGGGAGCTGTTTGTTCATGGCTTTTTCAACATTTTCTGCAGAATTTGCTGATAGTCTTTGGAATCGCCTTTAAATGACTCCTCAGCTCACGTAGAATGTAAAAGTCCTTCCATCTCCCTCTCCAGTTGTATAAATAGTGCAAAAACTTGGGAACAATCTGAGTTATGCAGAGGAAAGTTCAAGTGTGTGAGAGGTCTCTGCTGCTAGCCGTAGGGACTCAGCACCATCACCTCTGACAGATGACTTCAGGAATGTCAGGAATATATGGAATTTGGTTCACAGATCTTAATCACTCAAGATACAGCCATTTCCCCATTTAGTAGTTAAGGCACACATTTTTATACTTATTGTCCAGGTTTTCCCTAGAAATCTCGATGGTTTTTTTGTCCTCTGTTTAAGCCCTCCCAGGTGTAGAAAACATGGCTTCTGTCGATGCAAAGTTTTGAAACAGGAGACCAGGCCTATGGGCAGTAGAAGACGGCAGCTCAAAAATAAGCAGAGTTGGAAAACATGGTGTCCAAAGGACTTTGCATCTGGAAATCTCATGTTCCCAAGACTGATCAAGCCTAATGAGCTAATGGAAAATGCATGTAAGTAACAAAGTAGGTTGTACCCATAGCAAAATCATACTGGCTTTTAGTAAACCTGAATATTTTTGAAGCTATGATTCTTAATTCAAGGCTTTTTTGCCTATCTAGGACAAAATAAGATGTTCAAGACAGGCCAATTGACAAAATAATCACAGGTGAAAGCTACGACAGCTATAATTCCACACTTGAGGTGGAAAAGGACAAGACCAAGCTGCTTCAAATGGTCCGCAGGTTTAAAATTGTCTGCATTTGTGCACAGAGGAGGTGCCTGGTACCCTGCTCATGTGTGGAAGCCAACACTGGGAATCCACAGATCATCCTCCTCCCTGCCCCAGGAACAACCACCTCTGCTCCAAGCTGAGAAGAGCAGCCCCGTTATTCCCCTGGCTGTGCACAGACTCTGTGCAGGGGGTAGCCCACACGCAGCGCTCACCAGGTGATGTTCCTGTGTTCAGGTGTACCTCTGCCACTGTCACACCAGTGCCACTCCCCGGGGCTGACCCCGGCGCTCCCTCCGCAGGGAGATGGGTCACACGGCTCAGTGCGGCACTGGCTCTCACACGGGGCTTTCCTGCACAGCACCGCCTGCCACACTGCATCCCCACCCAGCCCCGTTCTGACAAACTCCAGCATAAGCACACGTTGTAGAAAGCAGAACATTTTATTGAATAGGCACAACAAATTAGACTAAGTGCGTGTAACTGCTTTGGGATATATGTGAAAAAAGTACAGTTCTCTTTAAAACAGATTTGTGGAGCTTTTCTCCTTTGGTTAAGTTGTTTTAGTCCAGCTTTAAGCATTAGTCCTGTGTGAAGGTGGCTTCTTCATGCTTTTTCATAAACTCTTTTGCAGGAAACGTTATTCATGGTGCATTCCTGGAAAGAAAAGACAATTCAATCAGCTTTTAACTCTCACTAAATGTTTGTTAGTCAGAAGGTAGAGAATTACTTATCTACTGGGGACCAGTTTAAGAAAAATTTGCTTTTCTCCTCCTCTAAAGCCAATTGCCAAAAGAGAAAAGCTCAAGTTTTGAGAGCTTCAGCAACAGAAGTCTGAAAAACAAGCACAGGAGTGAAAGAATTTTCAAGAACTGCTCCAGTGACCCCCAAGGAGATTTCTAATCTTTTCTTAAAAATCTCTGCAGAAGGCTCCCAGGATTCCTGTGGAGGCTGACTGGACCTGGGAGTTGGCCATTAACCTTTTATTCTTTCACCTTTTGCAGCTGTGGCTTGTCTTCTTCACACGTGTGCACAACACATGCACACACAGAGAGCTTTCAGACTTGCAGCTGCTAGTGTCAGCCTCTGCGTGTTCGGCTCTGTCCTCATCTACTTTCCTGTTAGATCAAACTCTGTTGTGTTCAACCTTTCTTAATGAAGTTGTTATTAAAAATTATTTCCATTTCTTCTCCTCTGGTGTCTATCCAAAGAAATTTAAATATTGAATTTATGGACACATTATTTTTCCCTAGGGGAGGGCAGAACTCTTCAGGAATTTCACGTATGTGTATTGTTTTGCAGCATGTAGGAATCTCAGCTGCCTTTTATGAACATTCAGTCCTGTCCTAGATTCTTCAAGGTGTGTTTTCTAAAACTGTAAAGCAGAGCTGGGAAGCCCCAGACTGTAGGTGGGCCTTACTGGCACCAAGTCAAGCATAATAGTCTCTGACCAGATAAAACCAACCAGCAGAGCTTGGACACAGGTTTCCTTGCTCTAACATCATATTATTAACACAGTTGTTGGTGATGCATAGCAGGATTCCCACAGATGGCTGTTAAGCCTCTGCTGAAGATGAACAGGAGTATTCTGCATCAGCCTAGAGTTGATGTATTTAATGTGGGCTTTGCTAATGCTTCCTCTATACTGTCCAGGATTTAGAGATGCTGATATATAAAAGTTTCCCTCATAGGGATGTTG
Source organism: Oriolus oriolus (assembly GCA_013400235.1). Lineage (NCBI taxonomy): Eukaryota > Metazoa > Chordata > Aves > Passeriformes > Corvidae > Oriolus > Oriolus oriolus. The sequence continues at coordinate 509,370 of VXBT01012115.1, read as the reverse complement.
GGTTTTCCTTCCTACACTTTCCTGACCATGTCTTGCTATGGAGAGCAGGCACCTCCATACCATTCCATAGGTTTAACAGCTTTTCAGTTTTAACTTACACTCTAAACTCAATCAGAGAGATTTCTCACCAAGTGCACAGAGCCCTTTCAGATTCTTTCCCTCCCTGTGTTTGAATCCAAAGTCATGCATCAGCCAAACATGAATTCTGCACACTGAATTCAGTGGTTAAGTAACGAAAGTTAACTTACCACCACCAGGTTCCCATCCACCACTTTTCTCTTTATGATAGTCTCTTTTCCGTCCCACTTCTGCACCTGGTTCAGCACACCGTTGTCTAGGGTTATGACATTCTACCAAAGTAAAAAAAGTGTGTCTGCTTCATCAGGGTGCTCTGGTCTCAGGAGAAGGCTCTCCAGGTCCAAACAGCACTAAGCACAAAGCACCCACAGCAGTCCTACCTGTGGAGGCAGCATTTCTGCACTGGGTGTCAAAATCACAACTCTGCTCCGCTGCTCCCACATCCCTTTTGAGAGATGTGTTTGCAAAATGCCATTTCTGGACTCACCTTTGTTTTTCTGTCATCTGCTGTGGTCTCATCAAACTCTTCACCCAGCTTGAAAGAGACCTCTGTATTTTTGAAGGTGCTTTCTGTTTTGATGGTTATCACATCACCATTGATGCTGATAGTTACGTTAGGCTTGGCCACACCAGCCATCTTCCTGGTAGCAAACCCCACACCTGTGAATAAGATAGGGCACTATGAAATTTTTATCTTTCCTCAATCTTTTTCTCTTATACGTTGGAAAAAAACCCCTCAGTGCTTTTCCCCCTATTGCTTTCTGAGTGCTATTAATTCTATGTTACAGAGATTCTTTTGTAAAATCTCCCTTGGTACTGCTATGGACCAAGCTGGGTGGGTTGATGTAAGGAAATTCTCCAGCCTCTCATTGTCAAAATAGTAAAAGCAATATTTTGAAGACTAAGATTATTTTAATGCCAGATATTTGCACACTGACTTCTTCAGAGTAACTTTTGTAACTTGTACTCTAACTTGTATGCTAATTGTGTCTAAATGTAAACAAGCAGAAATACATGACAGTTTCTGAGCCACAAAAGCAACAAAATAAACAAACAGGGAAAAAAAAGCAAGCACTTTTTATATTTACAAGTGAGTAGGTTGAATATAAGGAAATGATTAAGAAAGAGCTGGCAACGGTTATGTCCTGAGTAAAATCTGGAGTAAAGATTAAGAGTGCAAGAGTCTCACTTCTTGAAAGCTGTCAGGGAAAGTATTTTACCCCCAAACTGCAAATAACCCCCCAGCTTTTTAGCATGTACTAATTGAATCAGTGCAAGTTACTCCCTGGTTCCTCCACACTAACACAGTGTTGAAACTTTTTAAATCCCAATTTTAATTCTAAGCGAGAAGTCTATACCTTTAGAGAAAAGTGTTACACATCGAATCTTTGCAAGTATCTGCATGAATCCATGCAATTGTCTTTGTTAATATTTACTGGAGGCAGCTACAGTGTTTCATTCAATGTAATAGCCATGGCAATTAAGTGGTGTCCTAATCCAGTAGCATTTAAAAGTTGTTTGGGTGTGTTGCTTATAGACATAAGGAAACTTGCTGCTTTCTAGCATCGCACTGATCTGTGTGTCCAAGGATAAAAGCTAATTCACACAAAGTAATCCAGTGATGTGGTTTACTTCCATTTATAACACTACTAATAAGGCATGCCTAGACTTGGCTTACCTGAAATTATTCCTATCAATCAAAGTTTTTCTGCTTTATAGGAATTTAACACTACTAATTGAAACAGACGAGTTCTCCAGTTTAAGGCTACCTGATCAAAATAGTGGATTAAACCCCCCTTGATAAACAGCACACCCAGAAAAAGCAAGTAAAGAATAAAGTTCAAAATTAGCATTCCTTCCCTGTTCCAGATACAAGAAGTTGAAATAACAATTCTCACCCAGTTCTTTCATATAGTCCTCAAAGTTTTCACTAGAAAGGAGCTTCCAGGTGCCCACAAAGTGGTCGCACATTTTGTCAGGCTAGAAAGATGTCTTCCACAGGTTCAAACAGAAATGCAGGACAGGAGAATATTATGAGCTCCAGGAGAACAGTACTTATCTTTAAAAAGGAGCCGTGGCCACATGATGCTCTGGGATGACCAATGAAGAGGGAGTCCCAGTGCCCAGTGTTTTTCTTCCTCCCCTACCCCTCCTTTGCCAGTAGGTCATAGTGCTATTATTCATATGCCCTTAACTAGCACAAAGATCACTGTCTTGTTTTTATTTAATTATTTTTGTCATTCAAGAACACTCTACCTTAAAGGCAAATAATGAAATCAAATTACTTTTCAGAATTAAAAGGTAGGCTTGAGCTCAACCCGCAAAAATTAATGTTCTCTCCCACACTCTTTCATTTCAGTCCACTATATCAAATGGACACAGCTCAATTCCTAGACTTTCAGATTCAAAAGGCTCATTGGGATCATTTAGCTTGCTTTCCACACCCCTGCAATCAGAAATTTCCTCTAGAGAAACACAGAATTACAGGAAGAAGTGGATTTGGAGCACAACGAGAGAATGCTGGGGTTATAGAAGGCTGAGGCAATAAAATTGCTTCCTTGATTGGAATCTCCTTGTCCTTGCACCACCTGAATCAATTGAAGAATAGGTCTGTAATATGCTTTTATATAACAGAGAGGGGATATGAGGTTCTGTGAGAAGAAAAGTAACAAAACAGAGGATTTCTCTCCCTTTTACTCCCATGCTTTCTGAACAACTATGTCCCAATGATTAGCATTTTGACTAGTTATTGCATAAAGCTAGGCTCTAGTATCGACCCACCAAAGGTCCCTGGACACTTAATTTCTTTTCTGTTTGTGTTGTTCAGACATCAATTTATTTGAGTCAAGTTGTGTACAGCCCTGACATAATGGGTCCATCCTGACTGATCCTCTAAGCCCTGTCATACTTCAGTTCACAAAAAACTATCAGAAAGCAGTCAAGCAAGTTCTTAGACCTTCCTTTGTCTGTAATGTGCTATTCCAATGGCAAAAAGAAGCTAATAACTGCATAGTCCAGCCCCTGCAATTCTCTTAATGTGGATTTCCAGGAATTACTGTGCTGGTTGCTAGGCATCAGGTATTGTGGACCACATATTTTTCTACTTGTTGCCTCTGTAAGTAACAATGCTATAGAAGAGTTATATATGTAGGTTTGCAAGATCAGAGGGATATTTGGAAGGGAAGGGAAGTGAAGAGGTCTGCAGCTCATCCTTCCACTCAGGCAGGGTCACCTCTGAGCCCACAGCAGGCTGCTTAGAGCTGTGCCCTTTTGTGGATCAGAAAACTCCAAGGGTGGAGCCAGCACAGTTTCCCTGGGCAACACACACTGTGACAAGGGGGAAAGGGTCTCCTTGTCTTCTCTCTGAACTTCTCTACTGTCAGCTTTTATTCATAACTTCTCATCTCGCCACCAGTCACTTCCTGGCTCCAACTCCTTGGTCACCTTCCCACAGGTGTCAAGGGCTGTTTGTAAGCACTCCCAAAGTTCAGCCAGGATGAACTACTTCAGTCTCACAGCCTCTTCTCACAGAGAAAGTGCTCCAGACCCCTGATGATCTTGTAGGTCCTCTGATGAAAGCACTCCACGACTGGATGCAGTACTCTGGATACAGCCTAATGAGTGCTGAGTTAAGGGGAATAATCACTTCCATCAACCTACTGGCTTTACTTCTGAACATATAGCCCAGGACGTTTTTGACCTTTCTGCTGCCAGGTCTCAGCTCACTGCCCACCAGAACTCTGAGGGCCTTTTCTGCAGGGCTTCTCCCTAGGCAGTGTGTCCCCAGCCTGGATTGCTCTGAGAGCTGAGCATGTTTGTACATGTATAATTAGTTACCCCCTTGTACCTTAAAGATGTCAGTCTATGGGGACTAGAATAGCTAATCTTAGATTTGGCCTATTCTTTTAAAAAAATTTTTGCATATGCACTGACTTCGGCTTCATCTCACAAAAAAATAAAACTATTTTCTAATTATGAAGTGGCTGGTGCCTTCCTGGTTGGTTTTCTCAGAGTCCCACATGCTCAAGTGTTCTTTAAAAGGAAATTCTGAGGGTCCCTCAAGTTTGTGTCATTATCTTGAGGTATTTTTACTTCAGATTACTGGCTTGAGAAACCCTGTACTCTGCGTGAGCAGATGGTAGGAACATAAAAACTCAAATCCAGCAATTAAATAATGAGAACTGAAAGTACCAGGTGAGAATTGCTGCAGTGGCCCAGACAGAAAGGCTGCAATGTGGATGAAATCTGTTCCTGTTCATACTTTTCTTGCCTTTTGGGAACTATTCGGTGTGTGGCTTACTACAACCAGCATTCATCTCTTTGGAGAGGAAACAGGGCTTTCATATTCAAAACTACAGTCTGGGAGAAGCAACTGGCCTTCCTTTGGTGTTGACAGCTGTCTGCAATGCTTGTGATGTTGGAAGAGATTTTGGGGAGAGTCAAAGCACCCTTCCAGCAAATCAGTTTGGAGCAGACAAATGCACCCTCCCTAGGCAGTCAATTACTCACACTTATTTAAAGTGAATCTGAGCTATTTGGAGATATCTTGCGAAGGTGATGACTCAAAAATGCAAGAAGAAAGCCAGCTGGTGGGTTGACTTGCATGTTTACTTCAAAGCAAGCAGCTATCTGGGAGCACCCTTATGGCTCTCTGTTGGAAAGTATCCTACCAATGGTATCTTTTCCCTCAGGAGAGACTTCCAGCAACAAGAGACAAACTTGTGGCACTGATGTCATCCAGTACAAATCATGCCTGCTCTCTGGGGCAAATGTATACAGCCTGCTGATAAAGACTGCAGTTTTAAATGGTCATGAAGAAATCAGTGAGGCTTCTGAGCATGGAAGTTTAGGCAAGTGATTCATGTCACTTGCAGAAGTGTCTTGACAGCAAGAGCTGGGCAATCTGGCTAAACAGCCCTGTGGTTTTTGACACTGATGTGATCTAATACCATCAAAAACAAGGGCATCCTCAAAAGTGTAGAAACCTCCTTCGAAACAACCAAAAATTTCGAAGAAACCACAGCAGGTAAGAGGTAAACCAAGAAAAGGAAGCTGGTGAGGGTCCAGTACAGGAAATGCTGACAAAGAAAATTCATCTCTTAATCCTGATATGAACTGAGGCAGCTCCAGTCTGCAAGGAACAATGATGCACTGTCTGCAATGTGGCCTTGGGGTGCTGTGAGATTTGAGGATAGTTCCTGACACAGGATATGCAGAAGTGATCACAGATCACAGAATTCTGTGGTCCTATGAAGTGGAAAAGCAGCAGCTGTGCAGGGGAAATCAGTAGATGGGTGGGTAGCAACAATGGGTTAAATCTTGCTCTGTGAGTCAGACCAGAGGTGGAGATCTACTTGAGATAAACTGCTTTTTACAAAAATAAGCACAATAGTAACCTCCCTTTGGCTCTTTCAGGCTTGCAGGAGCAATGACGCTCTTCCAGTAGAGTATGTGAGAAAGAGGGTGTTTATTCCTGTAGTGAAGATCTGCCACTTAGGAGACCTTTCGACTGAGCGCTGTGCTAAACCTTCCCTGGCACTTTATGTAAGTATGGAATTGTCAAAGGAAAAACACATCTGACTCCTTAATGTGAAAACAAAAGTTAACAAGTATGACTGCTTAAATGGAGGCTTCTTTCTCGAATTCCTCCTTGTCCCAGAAGGACAACAGAGTACGACTCCTTCGAGTGCTCTGGCTATTGAACTGGTGACTACCAATGAGCAGCAGTGTACTGTGCTTATGCACTTGTCTCCATAGTTCTGCCACTCTTTGGATCAAAAATTGGCATGAAAAGACATCCATGCTTAATTCCACACTTGATGACACTGATGATGACTTCTGTTGAACACTTCCTTAAGAGGAACGTGGCCTCTGTATGGGGTTATTACTGGCACAGGTGGCAAAGCTATGAAAATGGAGATTTTTCCTTATGCAGGGAGGGAACTGTGGCTTTGATGCAAGCTTCTTGTTCAGGCACAATAACACCTAGAAGATGGGCTATAACAGGCCTCATATTAGGAAGGAGGGACCATATCACACTGCCTGGTGCTTCTGCAACTTAGACAAAGCAAAAACCTTTCTTAATACTTGTCTGGCTGGGTACAGGACTGGGACTTTGTTCTAAGGCCCCAGGGTAGCTACAAGAAAGGTGATCTAATGCTGGAGCAGACAGGAATAGGCAAAGGAATGCCATTTCTGCTCACAAAGTTGCTACTTTCATTTCTGATTAACATTTGAAACAGGTGAATTGCCTTGGACTTCTGCTTAGTCAGGAAAAGGTACAACTAAAGTGTCAGTACTCACAATGTGACACACTGGCTTTCCAAAATACTGGCTTCAGTTGGTTTGAAAGTTCAAGAGGCCAACTGGTTTTCAATGGTATTTTTCTCTCTCTTGGGGAAGGAGGTGAGCAGGAGAAACAGCAGGTCCTCTTTCCCGTGCTCAATCCCCAGCACCAAAATGGTGCTCCCCCACTTGTGATTGTGGCTACAGCCCTCACTCTGAATGGAGGGTACTATTGCAAATGGTCACTCTGTTGAAGGAGTCAGATTTGCCAGCAACAAGAGATCTGCTGTTTCCTTGAGTGGGTATTGACACCACTCTACCCTGTCGCACTGCCGGGCTGTGACATTTGGAGACCCTAGGCTGGTGTGCCCCAGCACCAGATTTTTTGCTTTCTATTATTCTGGGTTCTTTTATTTCCTCCTGAACTAGGAAATAGGTTTCCAGTATCTGAAAGCAGGACCATGAAAATTAAAACATTTAAAATATGTTTCTGAAACACTAAGCTAAATTTGTGGTAAAGCTTTTAAGAACAGAAATGAAATCTCGTAACTCTGAGGCATAGTAAGATCAAGCCCCAAACAAAACCCAGTAGTTGACTTGGTTAACTTGCAATTAAAATATGCATAATTACATTTTCTGAACTTGCTTTAAAGACAAAGAAAAAATGCATGTATGTCTGGAGGGAACAGCAAGCCTCTGGACCCTTGCCTTCTCCCGAGAGACAGCTGAGATTCTGGCTTTTCTCTGCAGATGGCATGGCAATAATATATGCTCTCAAACATCTGTGGCTCATATCAGGTGACTGCTATTCCTGAGGAAAACCTGGACTTCTCATACTCTCCTCTAAATTATATGTTCCTCATTCTTGGAACAAGGCATTTGGCAGTGTGAATGCTATGAATTGCAGGGAGTCAGTTAAAAGGAGTATCAGAATATCAGAAAGGAGGAGTTTTTGCATATTGGGTTTGTTGTTTTATTTCAATGCAATGAGAAGAAATGTAGTTACACTAGCTCCTACAGGCATGCAGGTGATGGGATTCCAGAACACAATGTGGACATTTCTGTATAAGAATATTCAAAATGTCAGAGTTCCACCTCATATATCCTGTATTCAGCAAATGCCATAGTGGGATTAGTGATAAACCGAACTTCATGATTTATGAAAGTTTATATGAGAGAAGATACTGATTTGCTGGCTATAATGTAGGCACTGCAGGTGTTTCATGCTTCTAACCACCTATGGATTTCCCTCATCTAAAGAACAAGTTTAAGGCTGTCTAAAGTTTCTGATGTTCAAATCTGCCCAACTTTTTTGTATGTATGGTACAAGTCTCCCATCTAACATCAGGGCTTCTCCTCTTGAGGGTGTATGATGGAAGTCGGCCTTTTTCTGAATCCTGCTTTGTCTTGTCTATGGACTTACCTCAGAGCACATAAATTCTTGCTGTTCCTCTACCTTCCCCCCACAAATAAAAAGGTGCTTTTATTTTCTTACTTCTTTATCCCTGAATGTCACTCTAAATTTGTGTATTGCAGCAGAGTTGCAAATGAAGAAAGTAGTACGTTTCCCAAAACACTTTAGGGTTTCTTCTAGCAATTTGAAGACTTGCTAGAAGACTAGACACGATAATACTATTCTGAAAATCCCTTTGTAGTCCTTCCCCAGATGCTCTTCTGAATTATCCCAGATCATCCAGCTGAAACCCTCTCTTGAAGCCTCCATCTGAACAAAGCAATAAGACTGTTGGTTACACCTAGTTTGGGATTGCCCAAGAGGACTCCACTCCAGCTCTGCCTTGTTACTGCAGCTGGTACAAAACCATCTGTCTTATTTCCATACAGATCTACATTTAGAAACATTCCACTGTTTTGTTTGCTTCTTGTTAAACATTTTTTGTCAAGCTGAGGAAAAAAACCTTCAAATAGGGATGAGAGACTAGTGCATATTTGTAACATGTAATATCTTGTAAATTGAAGCTACTCCGATCAGTGGTTGTCCTTCTCTTAACAGCTGCCCTCTTGTGAAGCAAGGGCCCTTCCAGAATGTCACTTCTTTCTAAGACAACAAAGAAGGAACAAAGTGTAAGGGCAATATTTCAACAAGACTGAAAAGACGCTGTACAAAACACTTAAGCTCTGCTGAACCTGCAGTCTGGATAAAATATATATGGGTTTGGCAGCCTTGTTTATGCATGTCTTCTTTCTGCATGCTGCAGCTTCTGGCTTCCTATGCTTTCAATCTGACAGCTTGCTCTGAAACTTTCAGTGAACTACTCCTTCTACTTGCCAGAAAGCTATCTGTTACTACAGATGCATTTGGATCACAACCAAAGACCTAGTGCTCTATGCAAAGGAAAGTGAAAAAACCCAAGTATGAAATGCCCTTCAGAGCTGAAGCCTTCGGGAGCCCTCTCCCTGCAGCGTGGTGAGGAGCTGGTGGGTGTGAAGGCTGGCAGCTCTCTGGCTCTCTACAGCAGATCTCTAATGCTCTGTAGCTGACTGCTGCCCCCGGGCGCTGCCAGCTGGAGGGAGGGAGAAGGAGCCAGCAGCTCCTGCCCAGCCGGCTGCTTCTGACCTTGCCTGGGCCAGTGGCCTCTTGCAGCTGCCTTCACTGCAGCCTCACTGCTGGATTTCATTGTCACTGACAATCTTGTTTCATCTCATCTTGTACCAGATATAATAGACTGGGAATCAGAAGGATCTCTGAGGAAAGAAATGCTAAGGTTTTCTAAAGCAATCCATCATTCCTGCACTTCTCACTCTGGACAGCTGTCTTGCCAGGAACTAGTCAATGTTTTTTGTGTTTGACATGGAAAAAACTCACATCACATCTCCAATAAGGGAGTGTCTGCAAAATGCATTGCTTAATGTAAGGTAGTCATCCAGATCCTTGTTTAAGATGCTGTGGAGGGACTGGAAGCATAGGGCAGCTTGCACAGGAAGGATGGAGTTTGCTACCCTATGTGCTGCATCTCTCCCAACACCATCTTCAGCAGATGTGGGCAAGGAATGTCCCTACAGCTCTTTTGCCCAAATCCCTAGCTATACTCAAGCCTTATTTTTGGTACACAGAGTCTTTAAATCTGCTACCCTGAAGCCCAACAATTACATTAAAATGCTCTCTGCCTTCTACTTTTTCCCCTCTGGAGGATTCCATCACAGTTGGCAGGCACAACAAATTGTAGGTCTCTATTGGAGATGCATGGCATGAGGCTAGGTGCATGCTCTTTTTTAACAGATACTGTTTCTTCCTCAGCACCTGCAGGTATGGGTTCCTCATTCTCTGATATCATTTCAGTCTTGCTGATAAATTATTTAAGCTGAACACAACTTAATTGCTTTTATGGTCTGATATGGCTTTAGGTTGTACGTATCTCTGTTCTAACAGTATTTTCTGCATTAGCTTTGTTAATGCAGCTTCTCATAACCCAATACTAATTTGCTGTAATTGTATTGAAGTATCTGAAAACCTCTTCTGTCATTTTTAATTTAGTGCCTGGCTTATTGCTCCTTCAAACTGCTTACCCAATTAAGGCATGACTGTGCCCAGTCACTGGCACAGTCCCCAAGTCTTCTGTGAAGAAGCCCCCTGCCCAAGAAAGCTGATACACTGAGTGTGCTAATGGGAGGTGGGGTATGCAGGCTTGAATTCCCTCTACCTGAAGTGGCTACTGAAGCTACATCTCCTGATACTCGGAGTGTGGGAGACAGGGAAGTTTTGTTCAGCTGTTTTGGTTACTTATAGTTGTTACATAGCTCTTCCTCTGCCTATATAACAGCTCACAGAATCACAGATCACAGAATTATTTAGGTTGGAAAAGACCTCCAAACTCATTGAGTCCAACATTTGATCTCCACTTAGAGCATAGCATTAAGTGCCATGTCCAGCTGTTTCTTGAACAGTTTTCCAGGGATGTTGACTCCACTACCTCCCTGGGCAGTCCATTCCAATGTTTATCAACCCTTTCTGTGAAGAAAATTTTCCTGATGTCCAAGCTGAACCAAGCTGAACCTCCCCTGGTGCAGACTGAGGCCATGTCTACTTGTCCAGCTGCCAGTTGCCTGGGAGAAGAGACTGAACCCCACTGTTGCCTTGCTTTTCACAGTTCTTCAATGTTTTTAATTCTGTAAATAGAATTCTCACGCTCTTTCTGTAAACATAAGCCATGTTATGATAACTGTGCCAAGATGTTTTCATTCTTTCTCCTAAGGCAGAGAAACTTGATTGATCTTTTCTTTGACCCATGTGGTTGAGGGGTGGTAATTTCACTCTCCAATCCATGGGGTTTTCTAAAAGTGTATAAAATAAAGAAGCAGCCTTTGGGGGCCGGAGTTCCTTGGAGTTTCCTTGGGCTCGGAGCTCTCTGCTCAATTTTCTCTTTCACCTGAACTGGCTCTGTGTGTTCCTTCGTGTCCGAGTGCAACACCCCACCTTGCTACAACCTCCTTTCAGGTATTCGTAGAGGGTGATAAAGTCACCACTGAGCCTCCTTTTCTCCAGGCTAAACACCAAGCTCCTTCAGCTGCTCCTCATAGGACTTGTGCTCCAGACTCTTCCCCAGCTCCATTGCCCTTCTCTGGACATGCTCCAGCATCTCGATGTCCTTGCTGTGAGGGGCCCAAAACTGAACACTGCGCTTGAGGTGTGGCCTCATCACTGCCCAATATAGGGGGACAGTCACTGCCCTCATCTTGCTGGCCACACTATTGCTGATACAGGCCATTGGCCTTCTTGGCCACCTGGGCACAGCTGGCTCATGTTCAGCTGCTATTGACCAGGACCCCCAGGTCCTTTTCCACTGGACTGCTTTCCTGCCATTTTCACCCCAGCCTGTAATGCTACACTGGGTTGTTGTAACCAATCTGCAGCACCTGGCACTTTGCCTTGTTGAACCTCACGCCACTGGCCTCAGCCCATCAATCCAAGTTCAGGCTCAGACCGAATTTTTAGCTGGAAACCTAGCAGATTTCATGGTTTGGTTCTTTGATTACCGTGATATCTACTTAGGCTGAACTCTTTTTGTCTTTAGAAAGGATGAGAGATCACTTTTACTATCTCACCCCCTATAGAAACAGACATCTTATGAAGTGGAAACAGGATGATGTCCTTCTTGTCTTGCCTAACAACTATTTCTCAGACAACATGGTGTTAAGGATTTGGTCCCATTAGCGATAAAAGAACTTGGCTGCAAAACACAATTTTGGGGAGTCAAGCTACAGAGGTTTATTTGCCAGTTCCAGCAAGTGTCTAGTGGGATAATGATCAGACTTACACTACCTGCTGCTAGTAAGATTGTGTGCAGTTTGGGACAGTACTGAAGCTACTGTGTCTTGCAGACCATACTGACACACCTAAGAAAACTCCTACCATCTCTCTGATTCTGTAGGGTAAGCAGTGGTACACATCTGGCATGTGCTTGGAAGTGCTTAGCTACACCTAAATCCAGACTAGTCCAGGTCAACATACTGGCTCATTCTTGGGTGAGCATGGCTCTCTATAACCAAACAACTCAAGTCAGCTGGCACCACAAAACCACTGTGTGCCTAATACGAGCTAATGTAGCTGCATAACATCTTCTGCTCTGTGAAGCAGAAAATATTGGAGACTGCTTTCTCAGCTGGCACAGCAAATTACCCATGTGCTTCCTGAACATTTGCTGGTACAGAACCTGACTATGGTAACTGTTTTAAAAAAAATCTTTCTGTTTGGTAACCAGTTCTAGGATCAAAGCAGAAGAGGCTTAACCCAGTATCCTCACTGGTGCTTGAAAGTGCTGCTCATAGAATCACAGAATATCTTGATTTGAAAAGTACCCACAAGGATCATTGAGTCCAGCTCCTGGCCCTGCACAGCACCATCCCCAAAAGCAACACCATGTGGCTGAAAGCATTGTCCAGAAGCTTCTTGAACTCTGTCAGGCTTGGTGCTATGACTGCTTCCCTGGGGAGCCTGTTCCAGGGCCCAAACACCCTCAGGGGGGAGAACCTTTTTCTAATATCCAACCTAAACCTCCCCTGACACAGCTTCAGACCATTGCCTCGGGTCCTGTCCCTGGTCGCCAGATGGAAGAGATCAGTGCCTGCCCCTCCTTTTGCCCTCACAAGGAACTTGTACACTGCAATGAGATCTTCCCTCAGTCTCCTCCAGGCTGAACAGACCAAGTGACCTCAGCCACTCCTCATTTGGCTTCCCCCTTCCCTTCCTTTACCATCTTTGTTGCTCTGCTTTGGATGCTCTCTAACACTATACTGGGTTTTTTTATATTGTGGTGCCCAAAACTGCCCCCAGCACTCGAGGTGAGGCCGCCCCAGTGCAGAGCAGAGCGAGACAATCCCCTCCCTTGACCAGCTGGTGATGCTGTGCCTGATGCACCCCAGGACAGGGCTGACCCTCCTGCTTCAAAGTTATTGGGACCAGGCTGTAAGTAAAGTCTTATCAAGAGGGGACCTGTATCTTTCATGTATAGCTGAGCAAATGTGGAATCTAGATTAAATTTCCTACTTTCATAATCAACTTGAATAAGAGGTGGCCTTTGGATTCACATTTACTTAAGTTGAAATCTGTAAGATTCCCTCACTTTCCAATATATATGACAAAACCCAGTGTATTAAATACATCAATACTTTCGGTTAGCATAGCATTAATTTAAAGTTATGTAATTAACACCATCTTGATTAGTTTCTACTTAAGTGTTCAAGAAAAAATGTGTATGTGGCACTTGGGGATATGGTTTAGTGGCAAACATGGTGGTGCTGAGTTAACACTTTGTCTTGATGATCTTACATGTCTTTTTCAACCTCAACAATTCTATGATTCTATGATTCTACTTGTACCCTATTTCTGTTATGAAGATAAATGCAAGATTATTAACATTGCATACTAAAAGAACAATTTAATTCTAAAAAGGTCATGTAATGTCATATTGGAGATAAAAGGAGTCCAGGTCTGCGAGCACACACACCCGGATCATTCCGGATTAAAGGTTTGCTTAACATGTAAGAAGAGAAAATGACTTTCACTTAGTTGAGTCTGCAGTGATGTCAGCCAGCTGAAGTCTCAAAATTGAATATTGCTTGAACAACTGAAATAATCTGTGGAAACACCTTACTGACTGCTCTTGTGCAACAATCACCGAGAGCTGTTACCAACTACATAATTTAGTCTTCATACTGAAGTGGCAATTTTCCTTTTCATTCTGGGAGAGTGTCAAGTGCAACCAGAATACTTCAATCTCAGATTTCTCTCTAGAGCATTTCAGAGGCCAGCTCATCTGCCTCCTGCCTCACCTTTCCTTTTTTCTTCAAATTTGATTGTATTGTTCAAAGCAACATGTTTGAACAGGAAAAGTTATGTTGCACATTGATAGAAAACATTAATTCTGAAGATTGAACTAAATCTCTTTGGATTGTTTGAATTAGTACTATTCAAAGTCACAATGATTCAAATCTCTGTGGCTGGATGGCCAAATTTTCAATCTGTTTTTAGGCAAGAGGGTGGAATGTGTTTGGGCAGCCTGGGGTAAATTAATACCTAACATGACTTCTGCAGAAAGCATGTCCCTCACCCTTCAAAACCTACTTTCTGCTGCATGTCATGCTACATTACTAATGAGCCTCTTTGGAGAGTGGAAAGTAAACAAGATTCTTTCTCTTCTCCTTTTCTTTCCTCTATTCCACAAAGCAGGCAGACAAAACCTTTCTCCTTTGAAAAAAAAGAGCAGTTTTTGAGCTTGAGATGTGTATGTTTGTGATCATCTGTGACCTGCTTTACAGTGTGAACAAGAGGGCCAGAGTGCTGCCAGGAACCACAGTGCTCTGAGAGGAAAGCGCCTCTTTTCCTCCTAAATTAGGGCTTGTTAATGCCATCAAGATGAATGGGAAGGCAGGCACTGACTCCAGAGAGCTACACCAATGAGATGGATGAAAACAGAGTTAATTGTTTCTCAGTCAAGTTTGTGAAAAGACAAAGGCAAAACAGAAGAGAATCATTGCACTATTTATTCCTCTCTGTATATATTAGTAACTTTTCAAGCCATAAAGTTGCTTATACTTTTTAAAGTCGCTTTCACTTCCTAGTCTTCAAACTCAAGCCCTTGCATTTTGGAGCCTTTGTCTTTGCTGCCTCTCCTCAGGCCCAGATATTCACATCTCTCTTTCAAGTATTGGTGACTTTTTTCCTCCCTTCACGTGCCTATCAAATGATGAACATATTTTGGTGAACATATGAAGGTGGATAAAGGCAAGGCAAGGCTCCTGAATATTCTTTTTTTTTTTTTCTTAACAGAATGGTAAAATTAAGCCTGTTACAAATTTGGTGCAACTTTTCCTATAAAATCAAATAACTTTATTCCTTTTCCTGACTCTGTAGAAGTCTTTTAGTATAGGTGAGGAAGCAGCAACTTCCCTTCTCAAGAAAAACCTGAAAATTGGGTTAGGTTTCTGGGGCATGAGAGTAAAAGAAATGTCACAGATTTGTTCACCTCACCAAGGAATGAAGCAAGTACATGGTAGAAGGTAAGGGTTTCCAGCTATAGGGACCAAGCGAATCACCCACACCTTTTTCCCTTCCCTGAAAAACTATTTCGAAAGCATAAGGAAGAATGTTCTTACTCCTTACATTTTATAATGCAATGATTTTTGGGGATTATCCAGGGATCGACTTCAAAGCAGTGTTTAGTTTCTGGCATCTGGAAAAGATTAACTGCTCGCTTGTGTCTAACATTCTTACTGGAAGCTCTGTGCTGTGATATTGCTGCAATAAACTGGCATGTATAAAAGAGTCTCGTGATCAAATTAAACTCCAAGATCAATCCCCAAGGGTATTGGAACTTTTTAAGTAATCCATTTCTCAAAACACGGAAATAAATGTCACTGTAAGTCATCTATTTCTGCATGTCCCAGTATCAGTAGTAGCATGTACGTGCAAACCAGGAGGAGTTGTTGGCTTGGATCTTTAGCTTCAGCTGTGATAATTAAAGGCAGATAACTTTAATTTAATCATAACGTTGTAATTTGCTGATCTGCAGTATAGGCAACTCAACAGCTGTTCTGTGGCCACCAAGAGAACAATCTGTAGTTGGACTATGTCCTTGTGGCCCCAGCCTATGTCAAATAGAGGATTTAATCCTAAACGTTGGTAAAGGAAAGCTTAATAATTTCATATTTTTTGACTACTGTGGTTTGGCTGATATCCTGGATGAGAGTGTCCTGGATAAATGTGGATGTCTAGAAAACAGGTATCTACAACGAAGCAGCTTACCTTGGATTCTTCCTTATACAGAACAGAGGTCCAGTGGTGCCTTACAGAGTACAAATGCACTCATTTTTAGGTCATTGGCTAGGCTAGAAGCATACTTCGTCAACTGTGTTAATATATTGTAAAAATAAGCGAGAGTGCTCCTGCGTGAAGCTCTGTAACTTCATTTCAAAACCTAAGATGAGGTACATTCTACATGATGACAACAATGATGAGAGCTGGATGCACTCAAGGTTTTAATCCATTTCCATTAACTGAACTTGAGTAGTTGAGGATTATGAAATTATGCTTGTCCCTATCCCTAGTAGATAGTGTTTTTCTCTTGAACTAGAATCTACATGACCACTAAGTGTAATTTTCCAATCATACTTTGAAACACTGATCAGCATTCAGTCTTCTGTGTATAAAGACATAAATTGTTTCCTTGACCTTCAATGTCTTCTCTTTGTCATTGTAATTCTAATATCCAAATGACATCTTGGTCTTAACTGCTGCTTTGTATCCCTGTAAGCATCAGGGAACTGATGAAGTATAGCAGATGAAATAATCTCAGCAATGTATCATTTAAGTCAACAATGAATAATAACTATATTGCAAAGACCATCAATTCTAATGGTAAGAATTTCATGTACTTTTGGGAAAGAAGAACTATTCATAGATAGAAAAATGTTGTTTTTAATACTCCCCTGCCTTAGAAATTTTTTATTTCTTAACAAAAGTTGATCATATTCTTCTGATGAGTTAAAAAATAGCCTATAAATTGGTAGCAAATATGCTGTGACTCCCTTTGGCGGAAGTAGAAGGTTTAATATGGCATATCATTTCCACAGTTTTGGGCAACTGCTGCGGTACTTAAGAAACCGTGTCTAATGACTGAACAAGAAAGCACCCTAGCCCTCAGCCACCCAGTCAGCTGTAGAGGCAGTCAAAGAGGGGGAAAGTAGTCACAGCAACCCCCCTGACTTTTCCAGAATTCCAGGCAGTGTCTAAGAAGTGTCAGTTCCAAGAAACTCAAGTATTCTCCTCGTAGTTCAGACCCTGATGTGATTGATACGCTGCCTGCAGCTTCCTTTGAATTTTCCTCACTCAAGAGTAAAGGATATGCAACAGCTCCAGAAAAGATTATTTCAGTCATTTTAGACTTGGTTATAAATTGGGAGCTGTTGTTCATAACGTACATCTACTTTTCACGGAGTTCATCTTGTTAATTTACCTCAAACTTGCCCTTCAGTGGATCTTGTTCCTGGTGTGTGACCCGACTCTGCAGAGAAGATGGATCATGTCAACAAGGCACATGCTGAGCCTCTTTCTCACTGGACTGGAGGCTGAAAAAAGGCTTCTGCCCCCTCTGCTTTTTGTCTCTTGATTGTGTACTTTGTGTCGTTCTGTTTCTGGACCTGGCTGGGTGACCTGCTCTCCACAGCCACATTGCTCTGAGGAAATGCAGAGGTAATCACAAACCTCCTGTTTGTGCTACAGTGATGCTTGAGATTACAGTGGTATTTGAGTTTGCTTTTTAGGATGGTGTTTCTCTTCTACTGAATCGTAGAGGTTTGGGTTCATATCACTTAATTTCAGCTATTTCATAATTAGTTTGTCAACTTAGCCAAGTTAGTCCACTAAGCTCCAGCTCCAGAGAAGATGCAGTGAGGCAGGCTGATACAGGCCACATACTAATACAGTGTGTTTTATGGCAGGATGCACAGGGAAGTAAATTTACCTTTCCATTGGCTACAGAGGGAACATGAATAAGTATCTTAAAATTAAACCTCCTGCCTGCACAGATTTTCATCTTGTGGAATCAAGGAGTGATTATCCAACACTTAGAAATGCCTGTATGCTATCCGTATGCTGCAGATCCATCACTTAACTGATTTTGCAAAAAACTGCTGGGCAGCAGTCAGTACAGGCTCAATCTAATACCTTTATTAAAAATGGAAATAGATACAAAATCCTGGCCAATAGATCCTATGAATGACACAAATACTGGCAGAATGATAAATTATGACAGATGAAGGGTTGGTAGTGCAGCATGAGCTGGACTTGGTAACAAACAAAATGTGCTGCAGTATGTATGAAAAACGGAATACTGGAAAATGGCATATTTGTAAAGGGTTTTGAACAGACCACCAAGTGTTAACACCAACGTGACAAACAGGGCTAATATGATTACTGAAGGTGTCAAGAAGAGTACGATATTTTTATGGTATAAAGACTGCTGGATGCAGAACGAGCTGCACAAATTTTGTGAGGGATAGAAAGTGTATCTCTCAGTGAGGAGCATACATGGCTTGAGTTGCATATAGAAACAAAGACTGAGAAGAAAACTGAATGTCATCTTGCCTTCACTGCAAACACACAGCAAAAGGTTACTGTTATGTTGATACAGCTCCTCACTCTAAGGCATAACAACATTCTGTGTCTAAAAGCAGAAACTGGGCAAATTAAAAATAGAATTAAGGTGCACTCCCTAAGCAATTGGGATTAATAAAGCCCAACAGATTCTCTCTGTAGCTTGTTTACAAGTCAGTACCATTTATTTTCATCATCATCATCATCATCATCATCATCATCATCATCATCATCATCATCATCATCATCATGTCTCCAGAAGATATCTTTTAATCAAATTCAAATTATCTATTCCACTTGCTATCGCTACTGTGTGAAGTTGAGTGATTTAGGAAATACGGAAGTCTGGCCAGATGAATACCTTAATTTCTATGAACCTAATGCAGAAACATACCCCTCATGGTTTTATTAAAATGCTTGGTCATTTCTGCTCCTGAGTATGGAATACTTATTGCCATTTCAGTATTTTTTTCCAAAAGCAGTTGGGTTTTACAAATGTTCGTGCTGATACGCTGCATGTTTTTTCTCACTTTTCTGGAAATGTGGGAAATCTAGTGGAAACCTTTGATTTTTACTTCATTTTTACAGTCAGGTAGGGTGATTTGTTTGAACTCCTTACTCAGTGTGAAGAAGATTGTGTTGCTTTAAAGGCATTTTTTGTTTTGATGTTGATCATATGCCTTGCAACACTGATTGTCATGCTGTGTTTGGCTAGCCTGACTGGTTTCCTTGAGGATAAAACCACTCAAAACAAAATAAAAATAAAGAAAAAGAAAAAAAAATCAAATTGTCTACTCTCTGCCAGAAAAATTAGCAAACTCCTGTGGAATTAAATGTCTTGTAAACAGAAAAGTGGCACTGACGGGAAATGCAAACATTTCAAAGCATGTGGTCTTGAAGAGCTCTTAGCATCTGAAATATTTAATTTCCTGCTGAGGATAGGATGTGATTTATCATTTATTAAAGTCAGTGACTCTTATTTGCTAAGTAGGAAAAACATTTTCCAACACTGCAGTCCACTGCTCTCTTTTACAACTGCCTTAGAAGTGCTTCGTAAGATATTCTATACATGTGTGGGATGTGACATTGACCCTGCAGTTGTGATCAGAATGCGCTTCAGGAGGTGAGGGTAAAGGCATACATTAAATCATCCTCATAATGTGAATTATTGCTAAGGGCAATAGTGCATTCCCTGTTTCAGCTATCCTAGTGGGATAAAATAGTGCTAAAAACTGATCACTAAATGGGGAACTGAACACAAATAAGAATACATGCTTTTGGCACGTGTACTGACTCCGTAAAGAAAACCACGTGTATAATAACACTTAGAGCTCTGGGGATTCTGCCCATCAGCTCCATTTACTGCCAAAGTTGCTCACGACCAGACAAGCTGAAACAGAAGATTTAAACATCCAGTGAAGATTAGGCCTGCAAACAAACCAAGGAGAGAGGCAGATTGACTCATTTCTCTAGCAGTACTCTGTTCCAGAGTCCAGAGAGACCCGTAGAATTAAGATCGTGTGATACTGCAACTGGTTGAATCTTGTTGTCTGAGATGCTGCTTACACAAAAAATGCATCTGCGGACATACTGCTGCTGTACAGTATTCACCTGCAGCTTACAAGCAACCCATGCCATTTCATCCCGAAATGAGAAAGGATCACAAAATCCGGGAGGGCCAACCATGTCCTGGGGTGCACCAGGCACAGCATCTCCAGCCAGTCAAGAGAGGGGATTGTCCCGCTCTGCTCTGCCTCATGTCATGTAAAGTGTGGCCTCACCTCGAGTAATTTACTTATTTCTAGCAAATGAAGAACAAGTGTGTCTGCTGTTACCTTCTATGTCCTTCAAATGTTGGCTCTTTTTTGAGTGTTCTTGGTATTTAAAAGGATTTTCATTACAACATTGTTTCTTTGCCTTCTAGATGCAAAATTTCATCCTTTTGGTTAGGGTTTTGATGTTTCCCATCAAAAATGTTTCCCATTTTTTCTCATGGAAAATGAATACTATCCTTAAAGTATTAAAACTTAGCTTACCTTTTAACACTATTTCTGTGATAAACATACAATTTTTACCGAAACGGCTTGTGTCAGAAGACTGACATCTGGGTTATTAATAAGTGGATGTAATAGCAGAAAGTTGACATTCTCTGCTAAGTGAAGCAGATTACACAGCCAGTGTAAACCTCACAAAATAGATTACTCCCTGCAGTTTCATTTCCAGCCTTTGCCAAATCTATTATTCCTTCTTTCCCTACAAGATATTCTCTGTCTTCATAGTTATTGCCACCTTATTCTTGCAAATAAGATAGTAAATTATTTCATCCTTTCTCTCCTATCCTTGCTTCTCTTATTTCTATTTCTAAATGGCATCAATAAGAGTTTTTTTAAAGATAATATCATATATACACTCACCTATACTCTATACTTATATATGTATACATGTATGTGTGTGTGTGTACATATAAGAATATACATAAAAAACATGTCTTATTAAGTTCTTTCATATATTACAATAATTTCTTGCAGGAGGTTGATCTCAGGCTCCCAAAAGATGATCAATGACCTTTCTGGATATGGTGAAGGATAAAAAGAAACAATTGTTTCACTGTCATGATCCAAAGACTCACTTGCAATCTGTCCCTAAGTGTCCCTATCCATGTGACACATAAAAACCAGAATTTTCTAGTGAATGATGACACATGCTGCTTAGGCAGAACTGATGTGAAAAAGTGTCTCAGAAGCCCTTCACTTTCGTATCTTGGTCTCCATGCCACAGTATTTCACTGTTCCCATTAACAATTCAGCTGAGTCTGAATTCCCATTAACAATCTTCATCTGCTTCCCACTCCTCTGCTCCATTCTCAAAGGCACAAGAGGCAAGGCTAGACAGGTGACTTGGCAGTTTTGCAGGGAGTGCAAAATATTGGAAGGAGACATAGGGATATTTAGTAAATCTGGGTTTAAAATGTGGCAGATGATGGCTTAAGGCTAGTGTGCAGTGATGCTGAAGAAAAGAGCAGAGGAAGAAATGAGAGTTCAAAAGATGACAGTTTGTGGGTTTGAGAACTTGATTGTACAGTGACAAAAGACTTTTTCTGGAACCTCTGAAAGACAAAGCAGGAGTGAAACGTCTGGGAACACGGGGAAGGAAGTGATTGCCATTGGAAAGGAGGTGAGGAGATTCAGGGATCTGCTATAAGTAGAGAAATGGTGAAATCACTTTATAAGTTGGCAGCAAACAGAAAAGAAAATGAGACAAGTATTAAGAGCTCTACTCTAAAAGTGTGAGTGGTTGGGGGAAAACCTGCCAAACAGCTTCAAATATGAGAAGGAATATGAGTTGGGAGTTATCCAGGCAGTATTCAAGGACTTCTCTGTGTGATTGATGGAGATCCTGTTGTCAAGGGCTGAAAGCTGTACATATGTTTAAATATTAACTAAACAACTGCCCTTGCCTTCTGCTGGTGCTACGTGTTTTTGATCCTGCTTCTTCGTTACGGCATACAAGGGCTGGAGCTGGGAGACCAGCAGGCCCCATCAGGCTGTCTGGCCACACCATGCATTTCGTACATTAGTGCTTGTTAGTGTTGCCTTTTTTGCAGCAGCCATTGAGCAGGTGAATAATCTAACCTCTGAGTGAGATCCCATTAGAGGAACTGAAGGAAAAATGAGTTCGCTGGGTAGAGAGATGTGCTGAAATTCTCATTTGCGCTTTCTATTGCTTAGGTCCTGCCTTGATGTCAGAAGCAGCAGCTCATTCTGTGACCTTTTACTATCATCACATGATTGGGTTTCCAACTGTTTCATTTAACATAGGTCATCGGGCACACAGCATTTTAAAATCAATTCATATTTAATGTCTGCTGAATGAAAATAAAGAGATTGACCAAATAATTATTTTAGAATTAGGCAAAAGCCTTCATGTTTTTGGAGCGGCTTTTTTCCATGGGGATGCAATATCTTTAATATACTTATTATTTGGTAGTCTAAACCAACTGAAATTTTTGAGGACAAAAACAAGCCTAGTTCAACTTTCATAAGACTTTTCTTCAGATCTGAAATTGAGGTAATCACTGGAAAAAATAAGGTTGGTTTGAAAGCAAAGATTTTCTCAAAGGAATTTCTTATGGCTGAATGGCTGTATTTATCACATTACCTTTTTTCCCCTTCAAGTTACATTCAGATTCCAGATACATTTATAATCACACAGCACAGTTGAACACCACTGCTTGCCTGGGAGTCACCTTGAAGAGTTTTCAGACAGTCCAAACCCGTCATAGTGTAAGATTTGGCATGATATGGTGGGTGAACATAGCCCACTCACCGCTCTGGAGATTTAGGAAGCTTTGTTAGACCCATGCCTGGGGAGAGTGAGGGTCAGTGGCCCTCTGCTCACTGCACTGTGCAATAAGAGGACATCCACAGAGGGCTTGTGCCCAAAGCAACAGGGAGTGATGTGAGCAACAGAGAGTGACGTAAGCAATTACAGCTCCTAAGACTAATATTTCCTGCTGAAAGTCTGTTGCTTTATGACTCTCTGTGAAGGGACCTGGGAAACTCAGGTGCATTGAAGCTTAACCCCAATGAGATGCATCCCACTGCAGCTAATGCTGACCAATTATTCAAGCTACCAGTGTGTTATTTCTGGTGGGCAGCTCTCTGTGCTCTTTCCAGTTCCCTAATCTTCTTTTCACTAAATCTTTTTCTAAACAATTACTTGAGAGAGAAAGCAGTACCAGGTAAAGCAGGATTAAAATACTGATCTTCTCAATGAACTGAGATCCAGAAAAATAAAGGTATCTCACAAATATGAAAGCCACTAAGATTTAGTTTACTTCTGCTGAATAGGATTAAAAGGAATTTGACAACCTGCTGATGTTTCCCCCCAACACACTACCTCAGACAATCATGTAATGTAGGGAACAGCAGAAACCTATTGAGGAAATTGAAGAGTACTCTGAGTTTGAAGTTTTAAAATAAATCCTTTTCTAGAGAGCGAGTGAGTCATAGACTTTGTGTATAAAAAACACTGAATGATGTTCAAAACCCAGTGATGGATAAATCTTTGTGATGTGGTGAAAACCTGTTATTAAAGAAGAGACTAAACAGCAGTTTTATCACCATTAGGGCATGACAGTCCAAACACTCTTCCCACACCTTCACAAGACATGTGCAGTTTGCCCTTGAGAACATATCTGGAAAAATACATGCACCCTCTAGTACCTGATGGGAGCCTTAGATGTGCAGGCAGGGCCGACTGATAAAAGCCTCTGATGTGCCAGCAAGGCTGGCAGATTTCTGCCACAGCATTTTCTTTCCAGAGAAACGAAGGTTTGATTGTTTGTTTGTTTTTCAAATGCAGCAGGTGCCTTGCTGAGAAAAGCAATTCAAGCTGTGCCAAAGCCCTGGCAGGAACCGATGATGGAAAGAGCCTGTAGCTGTGTGGCTCCACCTTTGGTGAGCGTAACTGTGCTCTGGAAGCCTTGTCACTGCTAAGATTGACCAGCTGTGAATTTAAAAAAAAAAAATGAAAAGAAACAAAAATAAGAAAAAGAAGATTGAAAAAAAGTACCTTACCATTTATCTTCCTAGCAAACCAGGATATATTCGGTTGTGTACAACAACAGAGCAAGCACTTTGCAAGCATTTGCCAAGAAATTGCCTTCACAGAAGGAGATGGGAAATTCTGTTATAACACAGATATGGATGCTTTCTGCTATTCACCTTATTTTTCTCAATATGAGTTATTATGTGCTTTTATCAAGTGGTTTTGAAAAGCATCTAAAACTAGTCAATTGATCTGACCTTTCTTGTAGCTTTCTTTAGACTATTTTTTTTCTAAGAAATGTGACCATTTTCTGATTCCATCAGTTTTGGAGTTATTCCCCACACTATCTGCACAGAATATCTCTACTCTGCTATCAATATTTCCAGCTGATGGTTTTACCTGCATTTCTCAACATTCATAGCTTCCTTCATGTCCCATGGGAGACAGAGACTTTCATTTAAAATCTGAGTTTATAGCTTTGCTGACTACAAAAAAACCCCCCAAAAACCCAAACCCCCACTAAAGGTGTGTACCTGAAAAGAAATAGCACCTTATTTATCAATTTAATATACATATATTTAAAATTAGCCATATGAGGTCAGCACTGTTTGTTGGGGGTTTTTTCATGTTGGAGACTGACTACAATGAATTTCCTTACAAATAAATGTATTTATTTACAGTATGCTATTCAGAGCTTGGTGTTGAAGGGCTGACTGACTACATCTTTCACACGTGTGACCTAGTCTCCTCTGTCTTGTACCGTCAGAGGACTCTAAATTTCTGCTGGCCCAAACCCATGAAGGTGTGTAAGAGAGTGGTGGGGTTTGTAAGGATAATAACAGCGTTTGCAGACCACTTGATCTGTAGAAAAAAAAAAAAATGGACTAACTTTGGAGCCAACCAGCTCTCCCAAAGTTGTCTTTGATTTTCAGTCTTTTATGTACACAGAACTGCAGGTACGTCAGCCCTGTGGGCTACTGCCCATGAGGCAAAAGGCCCTATGCTCAAAATCACACAAACTGTAACAGCAGCTCCAAAACTTGCAATTTTGTCAGTGTGTCCATGAGTTCTGTAGGCTGTAGCAGGATCCTGGTGAGCTGGGTCTCTCACTTCTGTTTGAAGGGCTTCCCACCAGGCATTAGGGCTGGACATGGCTCATTCAAGGGAAATAAGGTGTCAGCTCCCAGACCTGGACGAATTTCCAGCCATGGGCAGTGTCGTCATCCTGAACAACTGTGCTGCCCAACAGTACCAGAAGCACTGGCCACCTGTAGTATTGCCATGGTAGTCATGAGCCTGGACTTTTGTCCCCTTCTGGCTTTCCCAGGTCTCAACCTAGTGTGAGCCATGCACGGCGTCCCTCTCCCTTCACCCATCACTGGCGGCATTGCCGCCTCTGCTGCAGAATGAGGTCTCCCCAGGACAGGTCCCAGATCCAGAGGCAGATGCAGTGAGCTGGTAATGGGAAGATGGTGAGCAGACCAGATAAGCTACACCCACAGGACCTGTAATCTTATGGACCCATTATCCAAGAAACCTTAGAGCTACTGGTGATAAAGCAATACTTTTCTGATATCATCATTATGACAGATTCAAAAGGGTTTCTCACCTTCATACTTTGTGCATGTATGCACAAATAGCTGGGTGGGTTATTTGAAAAACAGTTCCCAGGCTCTTTAAACTTTGCCTTCTGTTTGTTACTACATGAAAAATAAAACTACAGGGCGCAACCTACTGCTCTCTAATTTTGTCCAGTAAGGGGAGGCATTTTTGCATTTTGGAGATAAACTGCGACAGAACACTCAGCAAACAGAAAAAAAATAAACCCTAAACCAGTCCCTTGCCTCCCTGTTTCTCTCACCAGGCCCTAAAATGAAATTACCTTAAAATAAACTCAATTTTCATCATATAGTTTGGCTTTGTTCCCTTTACCTCTGTGTCTTCAGAGTATTCTGAAGCTCTCTGCATCTACAAGAGTGAGAAACACATTCTGCAGACAGAAGTTGTAAGTGCAATTTTTTGGCTTCTGACTGGGTTTTGAGAAGAAAAAAACCAAGAAAGAAAGTGCAGAATTTGTGAAACATTCTTCAGCTTGAGATAAGCTTAGTACAGTTAGCAATATAGTTAGCGTAGCTGTACTGCAGCCATAAAAAGAAGGCAGCAGATTTCTATGAAGCCAAATGATACTGTCAGACTGATGATTTAGGCAGGGAAAAAAAGGGGTTAACTTTATCTTGATAAACAAGACATATATTATTGTCAAATACATTATGGTCTGGTAAACAGAAACATGGAGAAAAAAACAAAAGAAAGGGTCTGGCTCACTGTGGATGAATTATAAAACACCTGGACAGGGAAAGGCCTCTAAGAACATTGTGAATAACACCCATCATACTGAGTAAGGGCTGCCTGATTCAGGTACAGCACACACATATAAAAGTGAACTTGGGTGTGATTTCCTTTGGAAATTACTGATGTTGGTTAGTTTTAAGAGCACTGAAAACTGAAGGGTCTAAACTCAGGGAACTCCTGTGAACCTGAATCTCTCCCTTCATCTTACATACTAATACTACTGAGCATCCATCATACTCGGTATCACCCACTTGTAATTAAACAGTTGTAGCTAGGAGCAACAGATTTTAACAGCATTTTTAGGAAGAAACATTTTCCTAAAAATAGCTGAGGCCCAAAGATCTTAACTGGTAACTTTTAGCTCTCCTTTTTCCCTCCAAAATGTGGTTCATACACAGCAGAACATCATCACAGAGGCAGGCTGAGATAGCTGGCTTCCACCATGTCCTACAGCTTTTCACCTAGGTCCTCAGTCTTAAAAGGAGGCTTTGATGTGCCAAATTAGGGGTGGAAAGTAATTTAGCCTGGGTTTCCCGTTTCAGACTATGCCAGATATGGACAGCCACGATTCCTCGTTAGCTGTTTTACGGCATGAGCAAAAAATTACCTGACTCCAAGAAAAGAACTGGTCTTTAACTAGATGGATGAACTTTTTCCCTGATCTGGGTAAAAACTGGGTAAAAATCACATAAATCTGATCTGTGTGGGGATGCTTCCACTCCTTGCCTACTTTGAGCTGCCTCCAACCATTCTCAGTTACTCTCATCTCTGTGCTCTGGCTTTTGTGGGTGCCACCTCTATGACCTTACCTTTCCCCCCTGCTCTTTGTTCCTACCATCTCTGCTGACTTCTGAAGGAAGGAGACCTGAGACAAGACACTATGTGCTCCAGGCAGCTGGAGTCAGGGTCCCTAGAGCCTGCTGGGACACACATTGGTCACCCTGTCTGCTGAATTTGGCTGGCATATTGCTAATTTTCTTCACAGTGGCTGGTATGGGGCTGTGTTTTAAATTTATGCTGAACACAGGGCTGATAATATAGAGATGTTTTTGTTACTGCTGAGCAGGGCTTGCACAGAGCAAAGGCCTTTTCTGCTTTTCGTACCGCCACACTGGCAAGGAATTTGGGGGTACTTGGGAGGCTAGGAGGAGACACAGCCAGGACAGGTGACCAGAGGGATATTCCAGCCCATATGACATCACCCTCAGCATATGAATTGGAGGGAAGAAGAAGAAGGAAAGGGAGGATTACATTTGGAGTGATATCATTTGTCTTCCCAAGTCACTGTGATGCGTAGTGGGGCCCTGCTCCCCTGGAGATGGCTGGACACCTGCCTGCCCATGGGTAGCAGTGAATTAAGTCCTTGTTTTGCCTTGCTTGTGTGCATGGCTTTTGGCTGTTTTTGTCTTTATGTCAGCCCAGGAGTTTTCTACCTTTTACCCTTCTGATTCTGTCCCTGATCCCTGGTGTGAGTGAGTGGCTGCGTGGGGCTTGGCTGCTGGCTGGGGTTAAACCACAGCATCCTGCCCAGGTGTGCACTTGTATTTCTGTGTATGTCAGCTCCTGCTTTGCAACTTGGGAAGTTGCAAAGTTCCCAATAGTTGAAATAGTTGAACCTATTTCTCCAGGTGCTCAGTGAGCACCCGTGAGCCCTTTTAGCTCAATCCCGCTGCTCCAGAATACTTGTAAAATTAGTTTCAAATTTTTTTCAGGTTAGCATGACCCTGGACAAATTTTTTATTTTACAGGATCATCTTTTTATATTTTTCCAGCATTGCATAACAGGTAGAGAGTTTGGTTGTATTACAAAATGCCTGGGCTGGGCCGCTTGCATTTTGCTGCAAAGGTAGCTGAGAGTAGAGAGAGAATCTCCAAAAACCTGGGATCAGAAATCAGCAGCTCTTGTTTTAACAAGCCCTGCTGAATCCACTACAGGCTTTTTGCTGAGTGTGCAAACAGCAACAAAGAAGAAAAAACTTCAGTGCCCGGGTGGTGTAACTGCTCCATTCTCTTCCCAGTGGCTCACACCTGACAGCTCGATGAGCTAACCTGCAGAAAGAAATGGGACACCTCTGGCTGCCTTCGTGAATGTCTTAGCAACAATTCTTCCCACTTTCACCTGGGCAAAAACCAAGTCACTGCATTTGGTGCAACACACCTGTTCAAGATCAAGATTTTCTGTATGTGATCTCAATTCTACCATTTTGTTAGAGATTTAACTAACTCCATAATTATTAGCTAGGGTCCTGATGGTGCTGCCATAATAGCTGTTGGAATCTTGACTGCTGTAGTAGTGGTGCACACCAATGATTAGAGAACCTCTCCATTCCCTCCCGGTGCCACTGCAGATGAGAAGCCTACTATTACTTGTCACTATATATATTTATACATCTACCAGCTCTGCAGCAAGCCCAACAGGCTTGCTGTTTCCAACAGGAATGAAAGTAGATTCTGTTTCCAACTTCTAAGTGTCTTTATACTTATCATATAAGCAAAAGTTTTGATTTTTGCTTCCATGTTTCTTTGCTTTTTAGAGTCATACACTGTCCCAGGGACTTTCAATCTCCTGAGGCAAAGAAGCAAAGGAGAACAATCTTCTAAAGTTTTTAGCTGAATTTTCCTCCAGTTGCTGACTTCTCCTGTCAAATCTGCATCTGTTTGTATCTCATCATAGAAGTCAGGCAGCGTGGCTGGAAAGGACCTTGAGAGGTTTTTGGCCCTGAAGGGATGAGCACTAACACTGCATTTCTGATGGGTGTATGCATAACTTGTTCTTGACAACTTGCAATTAGATATTTCCCACTCTCTCCAAGATTTTTTTCTTATGAGAATTAATCTTTCTTGCTGCAGTTTAAATCTATGGTTTCTTGTTCTGTCTTCACTAAATGTTCATTCTTTTACGTCTTGCGGAAGCTGCCTGAATCTTTCAGGTAATACTTAATATGCCCTCAGTTTTCTCATCTCTTTTTAACAACCTTCTTCTTCACAGTCCACGTCTTTCAGGTGCCTGATCCTTCTTGTTCCCTTTTTCTGACCTCCCCTGACAAACACAGTAAGATGGGCTTTTATAACTTGCTGCTTCTTTATTGCTATCACTGCTTGGCATATTTTCCAGTAGTGACCAGCAAAAACCTTCAGTATGACTCTGTGGCTGGTCCTTCTGCAGAAACCTGTTTGAAATATACTTTTATCCTGAGATGTATAAAACCAGATTATGAGGATAGTTACAGACTTTGGCTTTGTTTTCTTAGTCATCCTTCTGGCAGAAATACAACAACATTTATGCATAAAGAGCTCCAAAAGTTTTCCATGTACAGACTTGCAAGTAGGAGGAAAGGCAATTAATGATCCATTTATGTGCAGAAAGAGAGGCAGGTTCTTTGTGAGGAAAATGAGCAGAATTTGGAGAAATGAGTTTCCAAATAAGGCATTAATGGTCCTAACCAGAGAGATTTGGGTGCTGCAGCATGCAAACACACAAGGTAATGATTTGAAGCTGTATGAACAGTGTACTGAATACTCTGTCTAAGCTCGTCTGGTTCAAACACTACCTGGAAAATTTTGTCCATGACCAGAACATTTTCCTTTTGTCACTAGAAAGCAAAGCAGGAGCTCCTGACCCATGTGATCACTTGGTGATGATTGAGGCAGATCAAGCCCTCAATTAAATCAACCACCTGGGAGAAATGTTAAAAGCACCCCCAGGATTTTCATCACGTTGTCTCTTCCCTGTAAACATTTATTGCCTGCATTCCTCTGCCTACACTGATAATTCAGCAGACTGTTGAGAACTCAGCAGATATATTCATTTTTTCCAGTGCAGCTTATCTGCTGCCTGGACACAGGGCTAACATCCTTGTGCTGGAAAGGTTTTAGATGCTGTTTTCACTAAATAAAGTTTTATGAAGTGTGAAGCTGCAAATAACATAATAAGTTTGGATATAGTGCTGTTATCAAGATCAAGAGGCATTTATACCCACACAGTGTGAAGCAATCTTTACAGTCAGAGGTGTCTGAATCATAGAAAATTATGGCTGGAAAGAACTTCCACAGATCAGCCATTCTACCTCCCACCTAGACACTGGATAAACTCTACCTACAACTTTCCTGGCAGATATTTGTCTTATGTCTTGGTAAAAGTCTCCTATGATGAAGCTTTTCACAGATTTCCTCAGGCAATTTATTCCAGTGCTTAACTGTACTCAGTCATTTTCCTAATGTGTAATTTGGACAGAACTTATCTTTAGAGAAGAAAGCAGTATGGCCAGAGAAAGGTAATATTTCTATTTATCTCCAGTATGGCTGGAATAAGAAAGTAACACACATCTATCTTGAGAGCACTAACCCAGAGAGACCTGTGTGTAAACATACGTGGATGTGAGCACGGCAGCAGCAGCACTGACAGGGACTTATGCAGAACAGGCGGCTGGAAGTGCTGAGCTCTGATATTTTACTGAAGTCCCTCCCTCTCTGGGCCATCAATGGCTGAGCCAGCGCTATGAAGTGATGCTTCCCTCCACGCACATTTCACAGCTCAGAGCCTTCACCTGGGGCATGTCCTTTGGCAGCAAATGCAGAGCTCACTCCCGTTCTTCAACACATATTGGCAAGAGGAACAAACTCTTTATAAATCACTCTGTTGTGGATCACTCATGAGAGATGAGGAAATTTTGGTTCAATGCCCTCTTTTGCCTACTGAGTCCTGACTCATAATTTGTACTCAGGTGCCTTGTCTTCAGACTGCTCACAGTTTTCCCCTTTTGCAATGTCCTGCTTGACATCAAAAAAGGTTTAATTGCACTGGAAAGCAAGAGTGTGACTTTTACTATTGCAGTTAGATTCTTACAGTGAAGCTTGGAATTGTTGGTTTGGGTCAGGCCACAAGCATTGCATCAATATTTTATGCAATATTTGTTTCATGCAAAATGCAAACACAAACTTTGGCTGAAAGAGCAAGCATCACCCTCCACCCAAACTGCTTTTCTCAGGAATCATACTTACTTTCTATGACTCACTCAGCGTTTAACTTTTCCACACAGTGGAACAAGTTCAGCAGGTGAAGCAGAGCCTCCCCTGCCCTTGGTTACACACCCTTTGGAAGGTGAGCAATGGTGGTTTTAATCCTTTCCCACAAAGAGAAGAACAAACCCTGTATCCCAGTTCCTGGTGATTGTTGCAACGTTGAAAATATTTTCCATCCAGCTACATTTTGAAGGAAAACAGCAGCTTCCATTGGCCTTCATGCAGACCCAAGGTTGAGAGCTCAGCATGACCTCAGGCAGGAGAGTGTCTGCAGGTGAGGGCAGGGGCTGAGCTGCACATGGCCATCCCAATGGGCCCACAAATGGAGTTGCAGAATGGAGATCGTGGCAGAAACCCCCCTTCCTTCATGGCAAAGTACTAACGAACGCAGATCTTGAGGGTTAAACAACTGGACTTATATTTACTGCAAACAACTGGAAATAAATTTGTCTTCTTAAGAACGTGCAAGAAAAGTAAAAATCTGAAAACTTTTCATGTCCTAGTGAATAAAACTTAGTCTTGTAATACCACTAATGTGTTATGGGGTGTTGACTGCTTTTAAAATTGTTGTCCTGCATTTTAGAGATCAGGGCATCAATTAATTAATGTAACCTTCTTACTACCCTTCATCAAAGAAATTTTATCTAATTATAGTAGTTTACTACAAACTTTTCCCCAGGGAGTTTCAGACTGTGGCATTGCTAGGTGTGCTGAATTAATTAAGGAAGCAAATTTCTAATTCAGCCATTCAGGAGTATTTTAGAGCCTAATTCTCGTAGAGTTTCTTATCTCTGTTGTTTTAATTTCTGTTATCATAAAGTTAATTTTGGAAATTACTTAACAACCAGTAGAAAGAATCTGATATTGAAATCGGCTTGCATAAATGTGGACAAAAAAAAGAGAATTCACAGCCGAGAGGTGAAGAAAAAGGCAGACTAGGAAAGCAAAACAACAGACCTCAAAAAGGTAGATTTGACTAAATTCAGGTAGTGCGTCACAAAAATTTCATGGGAAGTTGATGAGAGGGAAAGTTAAGCTAAAAAGAATGGCTGTCACTCAGGCAGGATTAATACGAAGGACAGATACAGAAACAATCATACAGAACACAGATGCATCTTGCCTCCCTGTCACTTCACCACTGCCCTCAAATTCAAGAGGAAAAAGAAATGAAAAGGAGGTCATGTTCATAGTCACAGGAAAAGAAGAATGAGCTTCAGAAATTACAGACAGGATCCGAAAGACCAAGGCATAAAAGAAGATGTCAAATGACAAGAAATTCAGCTTTAAACAGCCTTAATAAGGGGACAGCCAGGCAATAGAAAGGCCTCTGCTTCACTTGCAAAACAGCTTGGAGAAGGCCAAAACATTCCATTCTTTATTTTGCTTTGCTTTCCATAAAAAGTTCAACTATGACAAAGTCTGTAATAATTAACAGTCCAAAAAGTGTAAGATTTCAGCCTAGGTGAAGGATGGGATAGGGAGATCTTGGAAGGTAGAATTCTTATATATTTGATGATTCAGCATGGCTGATAAAATGTTCAGTAAGATATTAAGATAGGCTGAAGCAACCTCAGTGGAGAATATACAGGAGGGGAACAAAAGTTTAGTGAAAACACCCGCCCTTAGGAGAGAGGGAGAGAACTGGAGGGGAGATAGGGAATAATGGGCCTTACTAACAACAACTGAAAAACTAATTTTCAGTATCTGGAAGGACTAGTTTTTCTACAAGGCCATCACTTAGGTTAAATTTAGCTTTCTATTTAATGTAAGAGCAATTTTTGTTTTCCATTCTCGCATCGAATGGAACAAGAAATAATGAGCTCAGGTTTTAGAAAGATTCATTTTAGACATTAGTGGCAACATTTATAGCTGTGTCACAAAGAGAAGAAAACAACTTCAGAGTCTCTGTCACTGGAGGCCTGTAATAACAGTTTAAACAAACATAAATCAGGGGATGGATTATACTGTAAGGGACCTTGAAGACCATCTGGTTCCAACACCACTGCCATGGGCAGGGACACCTTCCACCAGGCCAGGTTGCTCAGAGCCCCATCCATCCTGGCCTTGAACATTTCCAGAGATGGGGCATCCACAACTTCTCTGGACAACCTGTCCCAGTGCCTCACCACCCTCACAGTAAAGTAAATGTCTTCCTTATAGCTAATCTAAGCCTCCCCTCTTTCAGACTGAAGCCACTACATGTGTCAGGAATGAACAATTGCAGCTGGCTCTGACTCTTCTCTCCCTTCCTTTTTGCTGTGATTAGAAGCATTCAAAGAAAAAAAAACCAGACTGCAAATGCAATAAAAATAATTTTTCCTAACTCTAGAAAGAGATGAACCCTCCCATTAATTCATGGACTCATGCACTTGCACAGCTTTGAGAATCAAAGCCTCTATCACATCAAATATCAGTGATATATGTGAAGATCACTATTCATCTGTATATTTTATCTTTGTTTCCAGCAGCTGTAATCATAATTAAATTCCAACATTGCTGTTGTGGTTGATGTTCAATCTTCTCGCTTTGCTGTGGCATAGCTGAGACACCTATTAGTCTCTGGTGATGTTAATTAAAGAATGAATATTGATGGCAGAGAACATAAAAAAGGGTTTGTTGTGGGAGAAAAAGAGCTATATAGAAATGCAGGCATTTATAAAGAGAAGCAGTAGCAACATAGAGAAAATAATTCCAATGAGTGAACATAACTAAAGAGGGCCTCAGCAGATCTAATTATTAAAAAGTAATGTCAGTGTTGCCTCCTTAGACTCAGCATGTGCACTGCTGCCTGCTGGGATGGAAGGCTCTGCTCCAGCAACACCCTCAAGTCTTTGCATGTCCTGATAGGAACAGCCATGAAAGTGGCAAGATGAAAATTGCTGAGCAAAATAAAATGTTCTGCTGAAAAATACTGACAGAGTAAATCCTGCCAGCTTGGAACTGTGATACAGGGAACTAGGCCTGGGAAAGAGAAACATGCTTGAGAAATGCAGCTGACGTTTTTGAAGTACAGCTGGGTACCTGGAAACCAGAGACATCCTGAGACAGTACTGATAGGCCTCAAAATAAGGAGCTGTAACAGCAACTTAGTGTCTGAAAAAGTGGCAACAGTCTGGGAAAATAAAAAGGTTCTAAAGGAACAGCAAACAATATCATCTGTTGGCTGTTACAGTGAAAAAATTGAAACTCACAGCATCAATTGGCTGCTTGAAGTAGTGATGTCCTACACCCCCTTATGCCTCTGCGATCTAAAAGGCATTTTCAACCAAAGTGAAGATGCTGTCTCTGAGTACTTCCCATGTTTTGCTTTTTTTCTTTCCCAAACAGCCTAAATCCCACACAAACTTTCAGCGAGCGCTTGGATGCTCAGCAGGGATATCTGGGTGATTCCAGGCTCAGTGACACAGATCATCTCCAAAGTGAGAACTCTGAGTAATTATTTGACTGGACTTCCTTTGGGCACAGTTTTGGGGGATTGTCCTACCACCTCTGGGATGGTTGGGTACCCCTCCAGGGTCAGTTTGTCCTCTCCTTTGGGATGGTTTGGCTCTTTCTGAAATCTGTATAATTCACTTGATACTGGCCTCTATCATATACCCATAGAAATAATCTATTGTAAGTGCATCTGCCGCTATACTGTTGATAAGTTTCTTCACTGATTATACTTGTAATAACCTGTAATAACATATATCCCCTTTGCTGCTGCTACACACTTGGCTGCTACACTAATGCTGCTACACAGTCTGCCGTACTAATGACTGATATTATGTTATTGATTGCTTATTATCATTTTTAATAGCTTTATATATGTATATCTTCGCTTTATTAATCATATCAACTTGCTATTATTGATTTTTGTGCTATTTGCGCTAATGTGTAATAAGGTAGAGAAGTTTAGAGGATAAAAGTCTCCGTGTCTTTGTGTATTGCAGAGTCCTACAAACCACAGCTGTGATCCCCCCCACCCACAAGCCAGGTAGCCCATTAGGTTGTGACATATTCCCAGGCATGTGCTTAGTTTCCCTAAGCATGCTCCATGGTGATGTTGGGAATACAAGTGGACCTACAGGCAAGGACGTGACAAAATGTTCTGCTGGATGTACATGAAGCTGTAAAAATCGGTAACATCCCACTACAGACAGGATCACATAGGAGGTTCAAGAAAGGGAAAAGAGAGCTGCATTAATCAAACGGCTTGTCACCCACTGAAGATGTTTGAGAAGAGGCTGCTCTCTTCATTCAGATCTGTGGTGTTGCAGGGTTCAGCTGCTGAGCACTGAGCTACTCACAAGGCCAGAAGCAGTGGGTGATCTGAACCCTTGTCCCCTCAGAAGCTGGGGAAAAGAGACTATTTACCAGAACCACCTCCTCTTCTCTGGCACGGTGTTGGTTTGTCACTGCTAAAAGTAGAGGCTCAGGGATGTAAAGCATTTTGGTGGTCAGGAGCAGAAAATAATTGGCACAAGGTCTCCTAGCCTAGCCATGAAAAAAGCAAATTGCTGGGTACAAGTTAAATTAGTATTTATCAAGTTAAATTTTAAATATTTAAACTTTATCATACATGAATTTGTACAGAAAATTTAACTTTTCCAAACATGTTTTTTTTCTTTATGTATGTGGATATTGGCTAGGTAATAAATATGTATAATACGGTTGTATTGAATTTTCTCCTCATGATACCTGGAGCCATTTCATGGCTCCTGAATATGGCAGCTTGAAATCAGTAGAGTTACACGTAGAACAACCTTCCCATCTTTCCTCCCCTGCCTTCAGTCACCTAATTAGTTCAAATTGCATCAACTACAATCTGGTTTAACGTGACAAAGTACCTGCTGTATGCCTCTTCAGGCCCACCTACGCACCTGCTGTGAATGTGTTTGCTTTAAAAAGCAAGTGAACTGAGAGCCAAAATTAAACAAACCAAGGAAATTCTGTTGCATGAATCTTCTGTTTGCCCAAATATCTTCCTTCTAGTGGAAAGCTATTGCAAATTGTCCTCTCTATCATTAGCTTACAAGATCTCTGCCACCATAAGACAGCCCCCCCTTACACGCCCTTTTCAAAACTAAATGCATCCTGTCAATGGTGTTGCCATCTGAGTTCATTAAGTTCATGCTGTCTCTGAAGTCATTGATAGAAGACATTGCAACAGGCCGGGTGGGAGTGGATTTACAGTTCCTGCACTGCGTTTGGAAATGCTAGGGATAAAATTTCACAGACTATAATGGAAGATTCACACATCTGAGACACTGCCTCCGTGTGTCATCATGCATATGTTAGAAGATATGAAGCAAGCGGGGAGAAAAAAGCCTTCAAATGAAACAAATTTTTAATGAGCATGCTCAGGTAAAGATGAACAGAGCAGAAAAATCTGTCTTTTTTTATTTGATTTGCTGTCTATGTTATCTCAATAGCTATAATTTGATTTGGAGGTTTTTATTGTAACTGATGCCACTTTTAGAAAATCATTAATCTCTTTATAGGTTAAACCATAACTGAGTTTTTCCCACTTTCTTCTGTTCCATCTTCTATGCAGATGGTGCCTTTTCTTGTGAAAGTTAAACCAATTAAATAGCTTTAAATATTTGTGGAAAAACTGACTGATTACTTATTTTTCCTAGATGTTCTGCTAAAAAAAATTTATTTTTTAAAGAGATGCAAATATCTGCTTTCCAGAAAGCTCACTCTAAAAGCTTTACTATGGATTACATCAGATCCACAGGGCTCTTCATATGTAGAGACCCTCCTGGAGCAGAGCCATGTGTGGAGTTGGAAGTAACTGCATTTAGTGCGCATTTCAAGTAAAACAAGTAAATCAAGAGATGTAATTTTGTGGGTTTTTGGGGGGTTTTTTCCCACTTTTTGAAGTTGTGTCATTCTGAAAGAACTCCAGTGAAGTATGTTTATCTCAGGGAATGGGGTTGTGATTTCTCTCTCTGCTTCCCATCCTTTGAATATTTTGTCCATAATTCTTTCATTTAAATTAAAAAAAAAAACAAACCCTAGGCAATCAACTCTATTCTGGATTAAAAAGGAGACATAATCCACTTGACTTCAGTTGAGACGCACTGAAGATTGCAATGAAAACTTTGGGAGGAAGAAATAAACACTAGTAACAGGGTCTGTGGAACTGGAGGAACTAACTCGAGTATAGAGTGGGGGTGGTATTTCCTAAAATCTCAAGTATTAGGCTTAACAATTGGCAGGTACAAGAGGCAGAAAGAAATTCTTCTGACAGAGTCTACTAGTTATTAATTTTCCATGATATTTAAATAAAAGGAGAAATTAACGGAACTGGAAAGTGTACTAGTGGAAAACATATTTTCTCTACTAATTGATTCATCTGACTGAATAGCAGTGTTTTTCGGTGCCAGCCACACAAATGACTGTTGATGGGAATCATTATGCCCAGGTTTGCACTTCCTTTCAGTGGAAACTGCTATTAACATCTAAGTGCCTACAGAAACAAAGCGTTTAACCTCCCCCTGCTATGACAGTTTGTCATTATGAATTACATTTCAACCCTTGCTCAGTCCCTGTTCAGTGAGCTGAACAAGGTGCACAGATGAAGTGGGGTACAGCTTACTTTTACATAGCTAATACATTACTAATTACAACTAAATAAATATTGAAACAGGGATTTCTAATAACATTAACCATTACTCTCTTTTAAATGTGTTTTGCTGGAGGATTGTTGAGAACTGTAACCACAATTTCAAGTATAATGAAGCAGAAATAAAGGGTGTTTTTATTATTTTTAGCTTTCAGTAGTGAGGTGATTGCCTACAACAGGCCAATGCAAACATCCAGTAAAGTTGAGGTTTACGCCATTAATAATAAATAAAGTCATCCTGATGAACTTTTACACCTGAACTTACTTGTTTTAATTCTGGAAAAACTATGGAAAATTGAAAATCCCTACAGAGGCTTTCTAAATTCCTCTGTAGATGTCATCATACCTGTTTGTCATGAGAGCTGGAAAAGAATGACATTTCTAAAACTAGAAACATTCCTTGCAGGTACTAATATAAGCTGGTACCAAACTAGGACCTCCTGTCCCTGCTGCTGTCAGCCTGTTCTGGCCAAGTCCCTCTCCTACCTTCCCCAAGATCCCACACCACAGCAACCCCCAGGTCAACACATCTCAGCTGGGACCCTCTTTCCGCAGCTATTTGTCCTCGGCCCAGAAGCCCACTGCCAGAAACAGCATTAGGAGCTTTTCCCTTGCCCAAAGGGAAATTTGCAACTGAGGAAGGAAGGACAGTGTAGCTGTCTCGCAACAGCATAGAGAAGTCATAGCAGAAAAGAGATATACCTTGCTGATCCCTTTTAGAGTAACTTATTTTAATTCACCCTGACCTGTATTAAAGGGCATTGCAGACAGTACAGGACACATCTCTCCTTTCACTACTTGCTTTTAGGAAGCAGAATACCTTAGGGCCCCCTTAACAGCCTGTGCAGATGTGCTCGGCAGTGTCCTTATGCTGGGCATGTTCTGCATGGTGTGCTCTGGCAAGGCATCTCCAGGTGTATTACAGGGAGGGCAGGAAAGACTTTTCCTGAGAAAAGTCTTTTCCTGGGAGGCAATGCCTCTCAACAGCCACACTGAGAAAAAGAGTGAGCCTTTCATCAGTAATGCACTGGCATTTAACCTCTAGGCCACTGCCTTCATAGGCAAGGAAATAAATACAAATAAACTTTTTACAAGATGCAACACAGAGACCTGTGAAACCTTGCAATAAGGGGATGAGTTACTTATGCATGCTCGAGCAGATCCTGAAAAATATAGTCTCAATATACTATTGTATAGGGACAATACAGACACAGCTACTATAGCTCCTTTACACCATCACAACACATTTGGAGGCAAAATATTGAACTTGTGTTCTCTCTGGAAAATAAAACAGCTGCATGTCAAAAATCATTAAGACCTGCTTATTTGTGTCTGGATTTGTTGTCCCAGGGCTGTATCTACATACAGATTAATACTTGCGTGCCCAGAAGATTATCTGGTGGGCTTAAAATAAAGGTTTTTAAAAAGCCATGTCCTAATTTATGACAGCAAAAAATACAGGGGAAATTACTACACCTTTAAATGCAGTATAATCTAAGGACTTGTATGGTTTTTTATCTTATTTTAGAGTTTAGATTTGTGATCTGTTGTGATAGATACCACAGTCTTCAACATTGAAAAGGAGGGAATATTAATCCTGCTGGCACAAGTCCTATTTCACACTCCTTCTCAAGTCACAGAAAAACAGAGCCAAAGTCCTCAAAAAATTTTGGAATAATTCTTCTGAATAGTTCTCAGTTATCGCATCCAGTAATAACTACAGGGAGCAGAAGAGGGTGGAAGGGAGGCGTGGAAAAGGGAATGTTCTCTACAGCGTAGGAGCCCCGGGCCTCGTGGTGTTTCCCGGGCTCCGGCTGCCATCTGGTGTTGTGCTGGGAGCGGTGCGGGGAGCGGCTCTCCGGGGGTTTGTGCATCTTCCCCGGGACCGCCCTCCGCCTGCGGCCACGGGCAGGAAAAAACAGCACGGAACCGCGTCTCCCGGGACAGCAGCAGAGGGAGATGTAACCCAGAAAGCTGAGGAAGAGCTCCTATGAAATTATTTCTCAATATTTGCAGTACAAGCACTTCTAAATTAAGTGCTTCACGCGGTTGTAAAAGTAGTCTCTGCTGAGCTAAGGAGAGACGTAACAAAATGTAAATGTTTATCTTGCGCTGCATGAAAAGGGGAGGTTGGCTTACCTATTGCTGTGGCACAGCCATTGCTATTGCGTTTTCTTCCTTTTTTCCTTCCAGTTTAACGAGAGTACAGAAGG
The DNA here is from genome assembly GCA_013400235.1 of Oriolus oriolus. Classification (NCBI taxonomy): domain Eukaryota; kingdom Metazoa; phylum Chordata; class Aves; order Passeriformes; family Corvidae; genus Oriolus; species Oriolus oriolus. The sequence continues at coordinate 469,649 of VXBT01012115.1, read as the reverse complement.
CCCAATTCCCAACTAAAGCAACTCTCGCATAGAGAGAATCACCTCGGTGTAAAAATCACCACCGGGATTGTGCAAACCAAGTGTATGTATGACACAGTGTGTGCAGCCAATGTACCAGTCACCAAGAGAGGCTGTAAGCGTCTGGGACAGGATGTACACTCACCATTATTTCTAGCATCTTAATAGCTTGAATTGTGCTAGAAAATTAGTTCTGCTTTGCTTTGAGAGAGAGCATTCCATTCTGTAACCCATTCTCCTCCTCAAACAGGCGGGAATTTGTAGTTCTTTCATACAGTGCCATAATATGCTCTCGGCTGAGTGCGGTCCTCCAGTTTGTTTGTTCCCAGTGCTGCACACGGCTTTGAAGTGTGTCAGATTTTCTTTGCCCTGTTGTTTTAGCAGGCAGACAGCAGATAGTGGGCACAGGGGACATTTCAGAAGCTCCTGCTGTTCTTTAAGAAGCTGCAGATCTTTGTGTGAAGATTGTATGAACTGGAGAGTGATGTGACAGACTACATTCACTGTTGCTCTGGGTGCTGGACGCAGTAATCCAGAGATGGAATGGATTTTGCCGTGCAGGAGATCTGGCTGACACTCTTGAGGTGTCACATCATTGACATCCTTGTGATGCTTGGAGTTTGTGCAAATAAAGGCAGCCGTGCCAGCTGCTGCAGATCCAAAACCAATGTGCTGTTGGAGAGCTGCCTGCCAGCACTTTAGCAACAGGATCAGACTTCTGAAGGAAGCAATTACTCCCTCACAGGTAACGAATAGAACTGAATTAGCTGCTGGCTTTGAGACGATGGGAAGCTCAGGAAAAGAAAGAGATGTTTGTTCCTTATTTAAAATGCTTCATTACCAAGGCCACAGGATGACATTTTATTCTAGTCAGAATGCCTAATTCACAACGACATTAGACTAAGCAAAATTAATCCACAGCTTTAGGTCACAGATATGATGAGATATAGTCCATATTCCATAAGGGAAAGGGGTGCAGAAAAGGGATTTTCTGTGAGGCTGTTCAAGAGGGCTGGACAAGAGCCTGAAGCCTTTTGTGACTTTGGCAATATTTCATGCTGGGAAAAGATCTGCAGGATTGAATCTACTGGAATGCTCTGCTGTGCAGCTAGAGCAAAGCTCTGCAGGTCGTCTGTAGATGCTGAAAGCTTGGTCGCAGGGAGATTTTCCAGCTTTCTGCCAGTGTCTGTGTGAGAGCCCTTGCTTTCACAGACACTGGCTGAAAATAGTTAGAAGGTTTTGTAAACCAATCCTTTATCTTGCAGGTGCAAGATTGTTATGCATACTGTTGTGATACTGACTAGAGAAATATTTTTAAATGGGTGTTGCAGTGTTCAACCAGTCATTCTGGGAGGTGGATGGTCAGGGACCAATGCTCTTAGGTCATTCAAGCGAACTAAGATAAATAAATGAGTCTGTAAATTAATAAATAATTCCATTTCTTCCTGGATCAGCCTATGTCGTTTCTCGCCGTCCCCGGGACAACAGCGACAGTCGTCATAGGAAACAATCGCAAATTATCAGCGAATCAGGAAAGGGAGAGGGCCAGTGACGGGCGATAGCCAGGACAGTAGGCTAAGGATATCTCCCCTCCTGCATACACATCACTGCTAGAAGTCACTGTTACCTATTTTGTAGTAGTAATTGTTTTAGTGTCAGGCTGAAAATCAGTCCCCTACTCTGAAGACCTTTGTTAAGAGGAGCAGTAGGCTCTGCAGTAACTATAGTGACAATATTGACCGTTTAAATTCTCCAAGTAAAGGCAAAGGGACCGGTTACATTTGCTCATGCGGTCCTTTAATTTCCAGCAGTATTTTTTTTATTTTTTCACTTGCTCCAGTTGCTGACTCTATCCACTTACCTTCTTGCACCTCTAAGTTTTGAGTGTTCTTCACTCAGAACTGAGGTTCAAACCACAGTGGAATTTGCCATCTGAAGTCCCAGGCTGTTCACTGAAAAGCTATGAAAGAATTTCCTGTATACTCATTGTTGATGTCTTAATGAGGAATATTCATGACCCTAATTAGACAGTTTGTTCAGTCTGTGGTAACTGGCTTTCATTTCCAATTATCTCATTGCCCTGCAAAAGCTATCTTGTAAATATGTAATTTTATCTTAAATTATTAAAAGAAAATCTAAGAGGATTAATTCTGCGACTCCATCTTTCAAGGCAACAAACCCACGCTTTTTATAGTTTTGAACATTCAGGGACTATCTTGTATATAAACTCTCAAAAGCATTTTGAATACACAGCAATCTTGACTTCTCTGTTTTATTACAAAAACTTGTCAAAATTGCAGGCTAGAACAGAATCAGAATGTCTTTAAACTTATATTTTGGTGTCCTTTCACATGATAAAAGAAGTGGCCTTATGTTAATGAGGTATCTGAGAAGATTATGCTTAGCAAAGTGGCAAATTAGGATTAGAATTTCTGATCCTCCTGAAAGGGTGGCTGAAACTAAAAAGAAAGCAGACAGTTGATAAAAACCGCCATTTAGAGTAAAAAGAAAAAATTACACTAGTTTCCAACACAAATAGAGTGAAGAGAGCCAAGATAAGAAATTCATAAAAATTTATCCTCAGTAACATTAGCAGGAAAGCTAACAATGAGAAGTCTACATGCTTCAACCAGCTGACAGACCTCCAACACAAATGACAGGCAAGATAATTCATAAAGTTTGAGTCTGACGTTGGAGATGATTAATGAGCCATGATCTCACTGGAACAAGTGAAAATACTCTCTCCAAAACCCAACTGCAGGTGCATACATCATCCCACATATAAAGGCACAACAGTTTATGACCTGTGCACGTCAGAGGTGAAGAAAAAAAAGTGTTCAACTCAGACAGTTTGAGGCCCACAGATCCAGCTTGATGGGTCACAGCACTCCAGCCTGATGAATACTAAGAAAGGAAGCACAGCTGAAGCCACACTGCTGCTAAAGTTATTTATTTCTAATGTTCTCCCATCTTACGTACTTTTTAGACATATCTCCATTTCACACATAAAGTTATGCAGATTTTGTTATACAAAAGCCACAGAAATGGTACAGAAGACATCTCAAAAATAACCATGATCCCACACACATTGTTTACAGCAATAAATTACAGTGAAATGCTCAAAAGGTTTCCATCCTTGTCACCAGGAATTTAAAAAGTAAAATAATTGTAAGTCTGGCTTTTTGGGAGGACCTTTAAATAGCAGGCTGACCTTGTTAACATTAATCATCTGGCATTAGATACATCTTAAAATTAAGTATTTCTGAAAAATCTGCAGAAATCAACGGATATAAAATCTTGACATTTATAATATGCAATCTGTTGAAACTTCAATATACCATTTTTCAAAATAAAAACAGTGGGACAGCAGTACAAAAAGTCAGGCTTTCCATTGCTGTGTCTTGACTAAACAACCAATAAGACAACTTTCTTTCCAACACAAAAAAAAAAAAAAATCAGCCTAAAAACTGATCTGAGTGACATCTTTTTTTTAAAGTGCATTAATTATTTGAACAGTGCACTGATGCTTTTAACAATCTTAAATACAAAAATGCAGAGAACCAGCATAATTTTCAACGTTTACAACAACTGACACCTAGAATTAAATCACTAATATTTCTTAATTTATAAACCCTTTAGGTTTACGTATGTATCTTCCTCTGTGTACATTCTGTAAAACACAATGGCAACCTGGTCCTGGTTGGTCACTGCTTTCCTAATTTACAGAAAATTATACAAAAAAAACGGACTATGGGCTTATTTTTTTGCCAGCTGAAGTACTGAAAACTCCCTCGGATTTAATGATTCCTTAGACTTCAAAACACATTCCTCCATGAAGAAACTCAATCAAAATTAACAAAATGAAAATCATACTGCATCTTAATTTCAAGTAAGTACATTTGGTGATAGGTGTGCTCAGAATTTAATTCTGGAAGATGCACATATTTTCTGGCACAATAACTATTACTTTTGAAATTGTAATGGATTTGCAAGTGTACTGGCCACGTACGAGGCTAAAGAAGAGACTGTGTCTATCTACCATCAGAAAGGTAGAATGATGACTACAAAACCAATGATAGATAAGTAATAACGGCTTTAAATTATAGCCAAAACTACGAGCAACTAACAAGTTTGGAAACGTGTGAACTACCTCTACAAAAACTGCAATGAGGTAAGGAAATGGATATGCTGGAGACCAGATAGAGAAAGACTGAATAAACAGTAATGCCTTCATCTTTTTTGGGTTCAGGATCAGCTGTGATGATGTGGTGTTAGGACAGTGGTTTTTGGTTTTGTCACTAACAGAACTACAGATCTTTATTGATCTATACATCAAAGAGTCTCTTGCTATGTGTTCCATAAAGTGTAGCATAAAACTTGAAAATACTAGTTGCATACATTTGCTTCTTTTTCTAGAGTTTTTTTGTGATGTTAAATAAATTGTGATGTTAAATAAAATACTCAACAGTTAAAGCTTACTTAGAATGCTGTTCAATCTCAAAGCTCTACTTCGCAGCCACACAGTACTGAAAGACTACCATCTACTCAAGGTGTAGAACGACCACCATGTGGGAATAAGAGACAACATTAGATAACAACATTTACAGTGCAGCTTTGGTGTTCAGTTGGTTGCATCATCTCTTCTCAGAGGAATTACTTGAAGTGCTTTGGCTATTCTCTCTCCGATAGCTTGACTACTTGCTGCAATTATTCTTCGAGACATCAAATCAAATGGTCCACCTAGAAAGCAAAGCAAACAAAGCAACCAGTTTACATATGGAGAAAATTAAAAGTTGGTATGAAAATAAGCACTGAAAAAATTGAGTGTAAATTATACATTACAATTTAGAACTAAGTTTTGCCTCTGGACAAAAATGCATTTCACTCAACCGGTATCTCATATGAGCTGCATTTAAATTCTCTTAAATGTATGTTTACTGTCTTTATTCACTTTTCCAGGAGTCCAGCCAAGGGAGTAAAGCTTGCCTTGTTGCTTAAGAACATACAATTAACCTGTACTTCATCTAGTGATGGATTGGGAACTGTTCAGTAGTGGTAGCTTAGAAAAAGGACTAAAAAGAACTTCTTGCCTTCTCATTTCAGCTACATTTTGCTCCCTATTAGCCATTTAAAAGGACAAAAGAGTATTATGCAGGCCCATGTATTTACCTGTTACATCCAGCAGTACTCCACCAGCTTCAGTAATAATGATTCCAGCTCCTGCCATATCCCAGCAGTGAATCCCCATTTCATAATAGGCATCAGCTCCACCCGTTGCCACAAGGCACATGTTCACAGCTGCTGTACCAACGGCTCTAATCCTAAAGGAGATACAAGATGTTGTTTTAACTGAGAAGAGTTTGGAGAAAACTTACAGTGTCTGTGTACACTGCACAGAGAACACAGAAAAGTCATGATGGAAATGAATTGAACTAGAGAAAGGATGATGAAATGCTGCAGTGAAACATAATAAAAGGGGAAGGAAGTGTTGCTTAAGTAGCTTGAAGAGTTTTCAAAAAACAGCAAACTTCCAGAAATTACGCTTACAAATTCTGTTAATCAATTTTGGTTTAAACATCTCTTAAAAGATTTCTTAAACTAAAACATATTATGGAAGACAATTTCCCATGAAACAGTAACACATAGTCTATTTTGCTCTTTAAATACAAGAATTCAAGGAGAGTGTACACTTTTCAGTGCTGAAAAACCATTTTTTCCAGTTTCTTTGGTGATGCTCAGTAAACATCTCTGACTTGCCAAATCCTCTAACAGTAATCACAAAAAAAAAATTACGCAGCATAAATTTGGTCTGGATAACTTCATCAAACCCTCATGCCACAAATACCAGTTTCTTTTGGAAATGTCAATGCACCTAGCAAGTAAGTGTGACTTGTACAAATAACTGCAGTTATTTCAATTAACAATAAACTGTACATTAAATTGTAACTGATAGCAGCTAAACTATTGCAAGAAGCAACTAAAATCAACTCCAGTCTCAAATTACCGTTTACAAATAAAATGCCAAAGTTGAATGCACAACACACCTAAAATATATTTCCTACTTACATCTTAGCATATATTCTTTAACAACATCGGAAGATTTTTTGGAAGTAGGAAAAAAACCTACATGCTGAGTGTCAAAACAAGAATCCTGAGAATCTCAGTGTTAAACTTGTTAGATCAGAAACATGAATATGGTTGAGTAACAAAAAACTGTCTACTGAAACCAACTTTATACAGAATGGTTTGTGGAAATGTAGCCTTTGGCTTATCCGGAGGAGAGGAAGCAGGGAATGCAACCAAAATAAGAGCAGTTTATGGACAATTTAAACTACTCAGACAAATTAAAATTGCATGGTTTTGAAAGAGGAAAGGGAGATCCACTTTTGTCTTATATATATAAAGCAATTTTCATTGCTACAAGAAAAGGAAACTACAAAATGTAATATAGCTTCTGTTCATCCAGTTTTATTCCTTGTCTGTTTCTAGGGGGGGAAAAAAAAGCACAAAATTGTATTTAATTTTTTTAACTAGTAAATACAACACTTTGTAGTCCTACAAGCCCAAACATGCTTTGCTTCTCAATACTGATTGTCAGGGTTCCCTTCTATATGTCTCAGCTTGAAAAAGTTAAACACAGTTTCTCTGTAGAAGCTACTAGACAGAAATATTTAAATCATACTTCACATTTAAGGTGTCAAATATAATGCAACCAAAGCTTTCTAAAAATTGTATCATATCATATAATATTTACAATATTAACCACTGTCAGTATATATAAATATATATAAAAATAGGAAGTATCTTACCCATGAATAGGAATACTGAGAAGTCTTTCCATATTAGAAAGAATAATTTTTATAGCTTCTGGATCACGATTTGACCCCAATTCTGTTACTAAAAGAGATTTTGTAATGTCTGGAAAAGAAAAAAAACCTCACTCTTCCAACAGCACAACTTAAATAGTCACAGTAACTAGCAGAGTTTACTTCACTGCTTTCTTACAAGACTGAATAAAAGTGATGTATCTTAATAAAATGTAACATAGATCAAATATATAAAAAACTGTTATTACTTGGAAAATGGCAGGAAAAAAATAAAATACAATGAAAGTAGCATGATTTGCTCCAACTGTGCATACACATTAATTGATGACAGTACTAAATAAAATTCTATTGCTAGAAAAATTAAAACACTCTTGAGATACTTAAAGATCCTATTTGAAGCATGGACTTTACCTTGAGGTAGGGTTGTAAGCATAGAAAAGTGCTACTGACTTAAACATACAGGTCACACCTGGGAGAAGTTGAATTGTCTGGCAGATTTGTCACACTCTAAAGAACAATCTCAAATAGATTGCAGACATACACAGAATTAAAAACAAAAAGACACACTAACAAAACCAAAATACAGACACATGGGGAATAAAATCTTCAATTGCCGAGTCCTGATTTCACACAGGTCACATAATATGCATCAAAGAGAACATAAATGGTGTTTCTCAAAACTATACAGCCCATGGCCAAAGAAAGTCTTGCAAAACAAAACTATGAGCTAAGAAATACCAATATATCCAGGTCTGAAACTTCTGCTGTCTCATTTGCAATCTGGTAATTATCAGAAAGAAGCTACTCAGTTCAGCTTACCTTCTTGGCCCGATACTTGAAGTTTCTGACCATTGCAAAATGCACCTTTTCCTTTTCTGGCAGTATACATCTTGTCTTCTACACAACTATACACAATTCCAAACTCTATCTGTAAGAAAAAGGAAAAATACCTTGAGGGGTTTTTCCCTTTCTTCCTATGTACTGTGAAATAGGAAATTACAGAACTTAGTTGTAACTAGAATCAAGCAATTAATTTGGGTTTGATTAGGTATTAAGTAATAAAAAGTATACCTTTTTGTTTACAACAAAGCCAATTGAAACTGCCACAAATGGAAACCTACAAAACAAAACATTTCACTAATTTATAGTGACATACTAAATTTCTTTCATTACCATGCTTACTCTTAACAAAGACAGGGTTCAGTTAAATGTAATGTATATTTCAAAAACAAACTTGGACTATATAGGACATAGTTTTCTGGAATTTGCACAATTTAGCTGAAAATAGAGGCAACAACACAGATTACTATTTGAAACACAAACTTTTCTATGCACAAGAGGCTGTCATTCCTGTTCCAGCTGTTCCTAGCTTAGGGACCATTTTATACAGCCAAAGAATGCAAACAAGCCTCTATGCTACTAACCTTTCTCAGAAGGAATAAGCTGGTCTTCATAAAAAGATCTAAGTTACCTCTCCCCCTCACCTCCCCTTTCTCCACCAAATCCATGACCAAGACAGATATTGAAGAATGCAGCAAGAATGAAGACAGTGGGACTATGTAAGACATGGTGGATTGCATCTCAGTCTAAGTTTGAAACAATCAACCAATTAATTATTTTTTACTTTTTTTTTTCCCAGACATTTGCTTTTATTCTTTCTGCAAAAAATACCAACTTTTAAGCCTGTAGATTCAGAAGAATGGGTTATTTTTACAACTTTCTGAACATGTTATTTAGCAGGATTCAGAAGCTGTTTACAAGCTATTGTGCACATAGCAGCAGTCATTTCAAAACTGAAATGAAGCAGACTCAGAAAAGCTCACTGGGGCCAAAATATATCATGTTTAAAAGACATAAGGAATAGGCTGTCAGCATTACATGGAAAGCCCCCTCCGCATCTTGGTGCAAAATACCACTGATAATTACTGGTGATATCCTGCTTTCTTTTATAGCTGGGGCTCCTAGATCTCAATGGATTTCAAATTTCTTAGAAATCAGCACCTGACTCTGTTATTCCCTCTCTGAGGATGCTGCAACTTCTTGTTCTGAGTCCTGTTCCTGTTGAAATCTGCCCATCTATCTTTGGAATCCAGGCCAAAGGCTGCTGACCCCTGTTATAAAATACAGGCCTCTTATGGAACCTACTGATGTAGATAACAGACCAAGACTATTATAATACTTACAGGAATATGAAAATGCTTACAAAAACTGCCCAGTGGCTCTCAGTAGGTAGCAATTTGTAACTATTAACAAGTTCATAGTATCTCTTTCAAAGCAATTGAAAAATTAGAAACAACCTTACTTTCATGGAACTGGGGAAAGAAAAAGGGTCATCAGTTGAGGTTGCTAACAAAAAATGAAAGGTTGACCTGTGTACAAAGTTGGTAGTTCCATCAATTGGGTCTATAATCCACGTGGGGTTGTCTGTCAGAATGCTGGCCTCTCCAGCTGCAACAGATTCTTCTCCAATAAAGCTACAGTAGAAACACATTTAAAAGACAGAAAGAAATTGTTTAAAATGTCTGAATTACAACACTGTCCTTGACACTGAAATTCTTAAAAGTGAGATGAAGCTTGGAGTACCACCAGCAATCATATGCAAAAACCTGAGAAAAGCATGATTTATCCAGAAAGCACCAACCACATCTGACCAAGCCTTCATCAAATCTGACCAAGCCTTCATCAATATTTATGATGTCAAGGATAAGGACAATATGTGGGGAAAAGAACCTTGTGTTTCAATATAGAAATATTACCAGAATTTAGCATTCAAAATATACTAGAGTAATACCAGAATTTAGCATTCAAAACATTGAAGTTTCCATAATTTTTTCCAGTAACAGCATCATCAAATTTTCTTCAAAATACCTACAGCTATTTACACCTTTCAGCTTATTTGTGCAATACAATATTATTTTTTAGCTTGTGTTTTCAGTGAAGAAAGCCTTTGTGGTCTTATGTATCCGGTTAGAACACTGCAGCAACTGTTAAAATTTGAAGACTGATTTCAACCCAAATACGACAAAGTTGTTAATCTCAAAACTTTAGTTTTACAAGCATGACAAAATGGTAACATGGTAAAGGGATGAAATTCCAACTGCAGTTCCTGAAGAAGATGGGTGAGTGCACACTTAGCTACAGTGCTAAACCGCAGGGATACAGAAGGCACAGTGCCACACACTCCAAATGTCACAATTTTTGCTGCTCATGGAAGTGTTTGTTTTGGACTGCAAAATTATCAGAATGAGTCTAAGTGGGTGGAACTCTCTTTGAGGCCTTTTGCAGGTTGTCAAAATTTATCACACATTACTCGACCTATGAGAAGTTTGCAGCAAACACATGCTTTCCTCCACAAACATGTAAAATGAGAACTGCTGAGAGGAAACAAATGAGGTCCCTTTAATATTGATTAGGAGTTTTATGATTAACTACAGAAGTGAAGATGACTAATCAGAAAGCAACAGCATGTTTCCAAGAAGCAGCAGACCTTCAGAAAGACAAGACTGAATATAGGTGGATGAGTAATTCACTAGGAAGAGAAGTTCAGCACCATTATGTCTAATGCAACACTGCTTACCTAAAATAAAAAGAAGCTAAAATATTCTAAAATGCTTATCAGTGTCACAGAAACTGTTATTTCAAGGTCATTCCACAAGTCTGTATGATTATACTAATTTAGCTACTGAACTCTTGCACCACCTCAGTTGTTCCAGTTCCACGCAGATTTCTTACATTTCACATATACAGCTAAAATAACAAAATCTCCAGGAAAATGCAAGAAAAAAAATAGCAAACTGTCTTTAAGGAAACTGTATTAAACTTGAGCTATTATGTCAAAATGCTAAAGACAGACCCATGTAAGCAAAGTACATATAGATCACCCTTCATGAATTCATTTTTCATAGAGAGGAGCAGGGAAAGTGGAAAAAAAGGGAAGAACAATTAAGAGAACCAGTATTTTGTATGACAATCTTTCTGTTAGGTGGAACAAGAAGAGCCTGTCTTCTTTTAAGGATGTTTTATGTTGCCAAACTGAATGAGATGTGCCGAAGGCACACTCAGTTCCACAGGACCCGACACAGACAGCAAAGGCACACTAGTTTCAAAAGCAGACAATAAATCTGGGTTCCAGGTCTCCTGGGGACACCTTTGATTTTCCAACACAATAACTAAGAAGTTTCTTACAGTTGGCTCAACTGGAAGTGACTTGCAGCCTAAGTTTTGTCTCATGTCAGTAGACCTGGGGACACCTTGTTTTGTTGCTACAGCCCTGGGCAAAACTTCACCCACTACTACGCTAAAATACTTAATTCAATGAAGGTAAAGGAGAATACTACAACTTTACAGCATGCCAGTTGTAATAAAACTTTACCAAGCAAAATCATAAATTTTCCACTTTTCTTCTGTCAAAAGCATACTGGTAACAAGCCATACCTGTGAGAAGGATACTTTTCTTTTATCAAAGAAATAATGAAGTTTTCTACTTTTTGATCAGTTTCTGTCACTAGATCTACAGGTGAACTTTTAGTCATAACAGATATATCTTCTTTGAGTGCTCCACGGATTATCTGTTAAAACAAAAAGATAAAAAAGCTTTCACTGTTAACAATATGGAAAATACTAATTTTCCAAAAAAATCTGAACATCATTTTTACAGTCATTTTCTATACTGCACACACAAAACACAAACACATGCAGTGATATAGCCTGGATTTAACTGCAGGAGCTGGGACTTGCATCTCTAGTCTCTACTCAGGACAAAGTTTTACAGGGCTTTAAATCTAAGTACTACAGGAAGATCTCCAGGTAAATGAAACTGGGGTCCATTTTGTTAGGATAAGTTTTAAATTTACAAATTTAAATACCAGAGTTGAATAAAACACCCAACACTGAGCTCAAATCAGCTATTTTCAGCCAGATCCTGCATTTATGATCTTAAAACTATCAGTATCAGCTTAAGCAAGAATCCAAGCCTCACAACCCACAGAATTATTTTACTATACTTCAGAAAGATTTTCTGAGGGAAGACTTTTTAATGAGGTCTTTGCAGAGACAATGTTGCACAGATTTCGCAGCTCCAGGGGACAGAATTAGTACATGTGCCATCTTGTCTGGCTGCCACAGCCTTCAAATGTACCAAGCAGAACTACTAAGAACTGAACATTTGGTAACCACTCCTACTGAGGCTTTGCCAAGATGTACAAACTTTTTCTTGTTCTAAGCCATCTTAGAGCTCAAATGGCAAAATATCATCACTGTAAGGGATGGTTCTTATTTACAGAAGGAATGCAGTCTTCATGAAGAGAAACAATCATAGAATTGTTTGGGTTGGAAGGAGCCTTAAAAACCATCTAGTTCCAACCCTCCTGCCATGGGCAGGGACACCTTTCACTGGACCAGACTTAGAGCTCCATCCAACCTGGCCTTGGACACTTCCAAGGATGCAGAGAACACACTATGGTATTGCGTGCCATCAACAAGCCACTGTATAAAGCTGATTGAAGCGTTCACAAGAAAGAATATCACCAGCTTTCAGGTGGTAAAGTAATAAGGTAGACAGGAATAGTTTAAGGGGGAAAACTGAGATGTTCTTTGTTTACCACAGTTTGGAATTTTATTTTGTTTTTTTAAATCAAACTCAAGGAACAGAAGTTACTCCCTAGTCTTTAATCAGACTTCAGGCAAAGGAAAAGCACAAAGTTTCCTTAAGTTAACCAAGCTGCAAACATAAAATACACTCTGATCTTGCACTTGAATAACACAAACTATTCAGCCCATTTATGTTTTTGACAAAACTCCCTCCAGAAGAAATTCCAACATCAACCTCCTTCAAAAGCTACATACGTATTAGACTCAATAAATAATGTTATTGTCTATAAAGAGCTTATACATACCTCCCCAGCTTTCCTTGCTAAACCAACTGCATAATCCATACATTCTTGCCAGGGATCTGCCATCTTTCCCGAGATAAACAGCCTAGCAAAAGGAGAAATTAATGCAAAAAAAAATTTACGGCTTCTTTGTTTTCTTTCCTTTTTTACAAATTCTAAGTTTTTTGCTTCGCCTGGTTTATTTTTAAGCACTGTCCAAACGAGGAAACAGGCTGAGCGCACGCCCCGCCCCGGGGCTGCGCGGTCCCGCGGGCTGCAGGGCGCGTCCCGAGCGCTGTCAGGACGCGCAGCCCCTCACGGCGCCCGAAATGGCGGCTGGGGCGCGCGCCGCACTCACCGCCACCGCCACCTCCGCTGCCGCCGCTCCCGCCCAGGCGCAGGCGCCGCGCGCCGGGCCGCAGCCCCGCCTCCTCCGCCGCCGCCGCTCGGTGGCGGCCGCGCCTGCGTGTGAGGGAGCCCGGGGCCGGGCGTGGCCGCCTCGGCGCTGTCAAAATTTACAAGGGAGGAAGTATTGAAATGAGAGTTTGACGTCGACTTCATGTTAATAATTGGACGTGGCAGGGCGGAGATACCGTAAATGCTCTCTCATGGAGCACGCGATTGAAGTTTATGATAGAATTGAAAGGATGGTTTGGGTTGGATGGAACTTTAAAGATCATAAGCAACCACTCTGCCGTGGCCAGGGACACCTTCCACTAGACCAGGTTGTTCAGAGCCCATTCCAACCGGGCCTTGTTCACTTCCAGGGGTGGGGCATCCGCATCATCTCTGGGAAACCTGTGTCAGTGCCTTAGGACCCTCACGGAGGGCGAGATCACGGAGTTCAACGAGTTTTGAAAGGAATTCACAGTTCAACTGATGCATTTTCAATATTAATTAAAATCATACGGAGAAGAAAAACTTTCCAAGCCTGACTGATAGCAGTTTCATTTTTTGCTGTGGTCCTTTGAGCCTATTATCTGTCATCAAGTAAAGGCAAAATACTGAGGGCTTGTCTTGTCCTCACAAATTGCAACTGATGTAACTTACTGTTCTGTGTAAAATGGTGATCTGGGTAGACAGGGCAAGGGTTGCAATTTGCTTTATGCTTAAAATAATCATAAAATGTCTACAACACCAAAAGAAGCAGTCTTATCTCATTGCCCTAATGCCAACCCAAGGCATAGCTAAGCCAAATGGGGTTAGTTTTGTCCTTTCCACATCAGAAGATACAGTTTCCATTCTCACTGACCCTGTTGTGTGGGACAAGTCACTGTGCAATTCCACATTTCCTCCTTCCCATCTCATAAACAGGAAGAAACTTGCTTTTTAAAGTATTCACAGTCATTAAAGAACTACAGAGATGGTAAGTTGTGTTTTTATTGATTATTTTGCAAGTCGTTCTTTACAAGGTTATACCAAAAACATACAGCCCATTGAAAGAGGCACTTTGGCTCAGATTCGGTTTTGTTGAGGCAAGCAGCTGAACATGCCTCAGTACAACCTATATAGGACTGCATGAGTTTTATGAAAAATGGCTTATTTGACATCATTAATAGTATACTTAACATTACAGCAAGGGTTTTACAGGAGATGTCAAATTCTGCATTCCCCTTAAAATCAGCAGAAGTAAAACAGGAATGCCTGAAATTCTCTCCTAACAAGTTTAAGAATTTTCCTAATCCAAACCACAGTTTCTATTCCATCTGAAATGAAATTCTGCATTTTATGTGTGAGGCTAGGAGGAGGAGAACTAAGCTGCAAGGTCTACTGTTATGTGTCTGGATAAACTGGATGAACAAATGTCACTATCCATCACTTACTGATAAAAAGTCTGCAAACCAGACTGATCACACCCCAGGGTGCATACTTTTCTAAAACAGACACAGAAACAGAAAACGGTGAAAATAAAAGTATGAGAGATTACCGCCTGCTTTCTTAGTGTGATACATTACTTCTTGTTTGCTATAGCATTGCCCAGCTGATCTAACAGGTCATGTATCCAAGCAGAATTGAACTCTCGGTGTTAATACAATCTCTTCCAAACTGTTGCATATACTACAAACACATGCCAGGCAACTTTGTAGCAACGTTTGAAATGTAACAAGGCCAGGAACTGCTACCACAGCATCTCACAAAGTATTTGTGAAGTCTTGACCTTGCGCATTCTCTAAAATTACAGCTAGAACAACCAAAATGCTCGATATTCACCTATTTTTGTAGTTTGGCTGAAAGCACTGTTTAGTATCAGGAAGTATTTCTTTTGATAAATTCCTCTTCTTGCTTGTGTAACTTTACATACATTTTCTTTGCATCTACTAGAAGCTGAAGTTTTATTTATTAATTTTGAAGTGAAACAGTTCAGCACCTTTTAAACACAGGCCTGTAAAATTAACAGTGGTTTCAAATGCCAAATGACTCCTCCAAAGTGTTTGGGTTTTTTTTTTCAAATGCAGTTGTTGAACTTTCCCTATGAAAATGTGCTAAGATAATAAGTTTTAGAAAAAACAACAAAAAATGCTAAGTAAAGATATGTTTGAATCTAAACAGGTGAAATGAGAGCAATTCTAGCCTAGGCAAGATACTAAAGGCCTGGAAAAGTTTCTGCTTTTGTTCCTAGCATCATTGATTAGAGTGGTGTTTTCACCTCTCCTCGACTATTTATCTGTCAGACTAGCTTAATTTGGTTTTGCTTCTCAGTTTCTGAAAACTACGTGGAATGAGCTTCTATGTACAATCCTAGACACATTCCTGGAATAAGATGATAGTGAAAACTTTTTGGAGTCTTATCAACTGTAACTTGCCATGTTTGTACTGTCATTTACAGACTGATAGCCTTTAGCCATTACTGGCGATTGATGAAAGCAACCACCCTGGTAAAACCTTTGAGGTCTCCCCAAAGACTTACTTCCTGCATCCCAAGTCTATCTTCTCTTTATCCACAAAAAAGTGTTATTTCAATTATTTTGCCTGCAACTGCTAGGGCAGAAAAATCAGGGGCAGGAGGAAAGGTGTAAGTAGAGAATGGGGATTTTCCACTAAAAAAAAAAAGAAAATGACCCTGTCACACAGCAGCATTTTTCACTTGCTTTTGTAGCAACCGTGGGGGGAACAAGTTCTGTTTGGGGCTCTTCCCAACTCACTGGTTCCACAATGCTGGTTGGCCTCTTACAGCATATTCTGCACCACAGCAGCCTAAGATAAAAAGAAAGATGAATAGACAGTTGCAGAGGAAAGGGAGGAAAATAAACAACAAGGGAAAAGGGAACTGATCCTCTTGTACTGGAAAGCAAGATAACAACTGGAGAGACAGGCAGGGGAAAGCAGAAAAATGCTCCTATCTTTTCGGCTGCCAGTAGACAAAGATTTCCAAAATATCCAGCCACTGAAAACCCTTTCCTTCATGGAAACCAGAAAACACCTTCCTTTGTGTGACATCCACACCACATCCAGGAAAGTAATTTATCCATACCTAAGTCATGTTAAAACTACAGTAAAGACTACTGTAAAGCAAAGTAAGTGACAGGCTTACCAAGATATTTTATCCCCCACCTAATCACACAGTGAGATTTACAAACAGGAAGACACCTGAGTGAATTCACTTTTGCTTCATAAAGTTTTCCTTCCAAATGTCTTTAAACTATTACAAGAAGAAAATGTGGACCTGGTGTATGGACAGTGCTGGTTTCCAAATGCAATGAAATCTGTTCTTGTAGATGTAGAAAAGATGCTGCAATAGCGTAGTATGTTTCTTTCCTTCAGAAAATGTCATACCGAAAGTTTACATTTTCATTATTTTATTAAGTCATACTGTCCCCACCACTTACACAAAAATAAATACCAAATTTAAGAAAACATTCTTGGTATTATACAGCTCAATAGAGCAGGAATTTATTCTAGAATGTGAATATATGTAATGTCAGCTACTATAATTGTCCTTTCAGGACATAGTTCTGCCAGTCAAGCAACTGAGAAATTGATGGGAATTGTGTCTATAATGGAAGACAGATTCTGGCATACCAGTGATTTTCAAAGAAAACTGGACTTGCTTGAATACCATGCTTCTAAAAACTATTGGATTTTTTTTGGTGAAAATTTATTGACTAATTACAGTAGGACTCTGGATCTTCTATAAATAGAACATCATTATCAAGATATTCCAGAATTATATTCCCTCCGTTGTACAGTGGATAGTCTTTATCAGATAGCCATGTTTCCAGTGCGTGTTCAAATGGCAAGGCTTCTCCAGAGGCAGTATGGCACAACCTCAGTTTCTGTAAGACAAATAGCACAGAAATTAACATCAAGATTTGCCTATCCAAGATGAAAGAAGTGGGGTGGGAGAGGGACAAAAGGCTAAAGAAAACTAAAACCTAGAAAATGCTTGCTATTGCTGACTTACCTGGGATGTTGATTTGTTGTTGTCATTTTTAAGGCTTGCTAAGGAAGCTGCAAAATCTACTACTTTGCCAATACTCCACTTACTGCAAAAAAACATGGCTTTGCTTTTCTCTTTGTTCCCTTTTGGTAAAAATACTTGAAAGTAAATTCTTTCTGTCTAGAAAATAAGGAAAAAATAAACCAAAAAAATTATCCACAGAAGAAACACATCATTCCAATCATATACATCTAGTAGGTGTTTTTAAGTAAAACCTAAAGCTTTTTTTAAAAGTTTTTTCAGTAAAAACCCTAAAATTACCAAGTGAAATTTGTTTTATTCAATCAGGATGATTTTACTCCAAAATATAAATGACCAAGATCATCAAATCCAATCCTCTCCAGCTGCAGGCACATATAGGATGGACAGTAAATTCTTAAAGATGGAGAGAACATCTTTTCCCACCAGTCCTACAGCAGTTATATATAGACAGACATGAAAAGGTATCTACCCTCGTGAGGAAAAGGTGAGTTTGAGTAAGCAGTATTTGTTTTTGGCAGCAGTATGATGTCTCAAACTGGAATGCAAAAGCAGTTAGAGCAGTTCACTGTACTAGAAATGCCTGCTTCACAAACCAGCACTCAGATCATGACCAGCTAATCCTTTATCCTGTACTGTATCCTCCTTTTATGTACTAAACACTCTTTCTACTAGACTGAAAGATTTGTTTAAGAAATGTCAAGAGTAATCTGTGAGGGAGATTCTGAATGGGATTGGTGTAAAATATAGCAAGCATGACTGCTATATATTCATCATTTAGGATCATCCTTGCTGAGTCAAATCCAGACACTATCAAATAAGACAGAAATCTTCTTTTTAAAGGATTTATTTATGCATTCCCTAGGAACATATGGAACTACCTCAGCCATGTTCATAAAACTGACTCTGAATTTCAACCCGTGCATTTTCCTTGAAATTTGAGTGTTCTCCACACAGAAGAAAAGAGAATCATGTCCTGGAGCTATCCCTCTGAAACATCAGAAAATATTAGTAACTGTAGTAAAATGAGCAGTGGTTTCTTATTCAATAGTTAAGGTAAAACTGGAACTCCCTTTTACCTCCCTTCATGCCCCCAAACCAGCAAATGCAACCAGAAAACCTAAATACGTTCAGTATGGATATTCTCTGAGCTGCAGTCAGGGGAACACCAACTGGGCTATTAAAACAATTGATGAAGAAACAGTGCCAGAGCCCCAGACAGAAGGTCACCTTTTCTGGGAACCAAATGGATTGTGGGCAGGAAATAGGCCTCCTGGTCCACTTGGCAAATTAATTATGTTGGACTTCTCCCTTGAACACCCAAGGGGTGGTGTTATACCCTAACTGGAGATAAAATAAGGAAGGCTTAGGGAAAGCTTTTGCTTGTGGCAAAGCTGATGGTCTTACCACTCTGGCAGGATTTAATCAGTGGTTTGCTGACACTCTCACGCCCTGTGCTGTGCAGTCTGACAATGATATTCATTAAAAAAAAAGAAATTCAGGAATGGTGTGAAGATCATGGAGTTGCCTGGGTGTTCCACCTGTCCTACAGACTTCAAAGTAATGGTGTGGTCAAGAAGTGGAATGGTCCACTAAAATGAGCTCTAGGGCAAAGTTTCAATAGGGGAAAATGGGGTAAATCCCTACTTAAAGCTGATTGATGTTCAAAATAACCAGCACACACTCACCAGATGCCCAGTGGAACAAGCTCATTTTCCTGTTCTTCAACCAGTAAAATGTCTAATAAAACCCCACTGTCAATCCTTCTCTTTTCTCAGGGTGACAATGTTCTCTTTTCTCAGGGTGACAGTGTTCTTATTAACTACCCTATGAAGTTTAAAATACCTGTAAGTGTTTTATACTTCCCTAAGTAAAGGGCACATGGAAAACTGTTCCTAAATGGGGACTCCATTTAACTTTCACTAAGGCTTGGATAATTCCCAAAAATGAGTAATTTCTTATCATTTCAGGTAATGAGTGAAACTTGGACAGATTCTTTGGCTTGAACAAACCTGGAGTGTGCCCAAGGAATCATCACTTTACCTTTGTAGAAACCTCAGCTGTGAAAAGATGATCACAACACCCACTGTTGTACTGACCCTTATCCATACCTCCTTCCTCCCTGTTTCATGAATGGGATGATAACCGCATCATTCAGTTTATGAAAATCATTTTTCAAATGGGTTTTTTACACATACAAATGGTATTGTATATACAACACCCTCAATCTTCAGATGCTAATTCTGGGTGAGTAGCTGAACCTGCACCTGAAACATCCTGGTGTCAATCTTAGTTGGCATGCTCATCTCTTAACCCTCCAAATTATCAAACTCAAACTTTTAAGGCACATTCTTATGAAAAGACTGCATTGTCCACTACAATGCCCCAACATATGCAATTACATGTTTCAGGGCTAGGTGATCTGAAACATTGATGTTGCAAGCCAAGTATTAAGATTTGACACAATCTGCAGAGGGTCCACATCATAAGGAACCACAAGCTAAGATGTGCTATAAAATTCTGTGCTGCACTACTTCAAAATTGTGCTACAGTGATTCTAAAAATCCTGTTCTAGTCTAATAATGAAATTCTATGCTCTGCTGATCATCAAGTTCTGCTAAAATAATAAGCTTTAATACAACTTAGTGCTGTCATCATTCTGTCAAGAATCCCCAAAGGACCCTCTTCGTCCCTGCAGTGCTATGTGACAGCCATGTAGCAGGCAACGACACTTCTGCTATAAAATAATAGAATTTGACTCAACTGCTCTGAACCCCACACAGACATAACAGACATAAGACTAGTGAGATTGCTTTTGAGTACCAGGCTGAAATATACATTTAAGTGAGTGTGGTCTTGAAAACTTAAATCCAGTATCAAGCTGAGGGAATTAGATGATCAAGCAAATTAGAAAACTTTCCATTTCCTTTGAGAATTCAATTATTGAAAACAAACATCACTGACCTGAGGCACGGACTTGTCTCCACACGCATGCATCTTCAGTTTCATTAATGCCACTTTTGCAGCTGTCGCACTGTTTTTTGCTCCTTTACATTTTTTGCTTTTTGCTTCATCACTTTTTTTAGAATCTGAGAATGATATTATTCCTGTTAGTGTGATCATTCTGACTGTTTCCTGTGCATATCATATGACACAGACCCAATTAGTCCATTGGGTCTCATTGTATCTCCAAAGATCCCATCCCTTTTTGTGTCTATTCATATCCTCCCAAGGTCATGTATCAGAATTTTTACAGTTCTAGCAGAATTCCGTTACATTGAAAAGTAGATGAACATTATCACCATGTAAACACAGGCTGCAAAAGCCAAATAGGTACAAATTCTTTAGTTTCTACACCTGTGGCCATCACAGCATTCATTTGGCAACAGTTTCAGGTCCTCCTTTCTACACCTAACCCCACTGTCCAGCTGGGCAGTGCTGTTTATTCTCTTTCCCATCCTAAAGCTTGTTTAAAATCTGCAAAACATTACATTGTAGAATCAGACTTTTCTGGCCATCTTGACTGTGTAGGTGTGATCCCAGCAGACTGACATGCACATTTGACACAACTGCATTATTTGCACATTAATTAATATGTAAATAATAATGGCTAGGTACAATTCATTATATTATAATACTTGTAGAATGACACCAAGACAAAAATTCTGAAAGAAACCTGTGCCCTATTTATTCTTTTGAGATTCTCTTCATACTGTTTTGTCTCAGTTTAGATGAACAGTATTAAATGCTGACATGTAAATTTAGGGCTATTTAACCAAGGAACCCTCATCCTTTCTTCTTACTTGGTAAAACCTGACCCATCAAAGGAAGTCAGAAGCTCAAACAGCATTCTAAAGAAAATAAAGGAAAAAGAATATATCCCTCTGTACTTGCCTATAATATGTTGAACAAGCTGCTGGGTGGCAGCCATTCGAGGTTTCGGTGTGTCCAGCTTCTCACATTCATGGTCTGATTGATGACGATGTCTGTAAACAACAATATAAAACTTTTATTGCCTTTTCCATGCATTAATGAACGAATATTGATCAAACACATTAAATATTATTAAACACTCTGTTCCACTCACCTGAGGCAAAAATGTTTTTCACAGTAAGGACATAACACTGGCAAAAGCTCCTTTCCATTGCAGTCCTTGTATGAGCATGGGTAAGATCTGTGTTGATCAGGTTTCACAGAATTGTTTCTTATATTCACCTAGGAACAAGTACAAAATATTTTGTGTAAATTAACAGATACTAAGATATAAGTTACCATCCCAGCTTTCTCAAAAATCTGTGCTAGCTCTCCATTCTATGGGCAAACCTGGTCCAGCTACTCTCTCCTGCTTTTGCCCTGGTTATGTTTAGCTCAAAGGTGGAAAAAGAGCCATCATTCTACTCAAAGTCGATTTACTTCTGAGAGGCAGAAAAAGAGTAGATTAACTTATTTAGGCTTTTCACATTCTCAGGTAAATAATGCATAATTATATACCATATTCTTTCGTCTAGTCTGAAAACACACAGCTAAGTTGCATGGAATTTTAATTTAAGGTTGTCATATATTATTAGATTACCTCAGAACACCCATGAGCATCCCGGCTCCTGTGCTGAAGGCTTTGTGAAAAAAGAAGAAAATATTACACTGTTATCAACATTTCAGGAAAAAAAAAAAAACTGCATGTGAAAACACTGAAAACATTTAAGTATTTAAAGAGTAATCTGACAAGTTTTATCATGGGAAAACTTCAGTTAGATAATGAATCTTCTCCAAAGTTTGTTCTATCCTGTTTCACTTCTTGAATGGATAGATCGTATTCTTTCTCAGTATTTAAAACATACAGCTTTTGGAACTTATGCCTCAAGGTAAACAAGCCATTTCAAGAGAATGAAGACATTACCATGCTTAAGAATTCAGTTCAAAGCAACCAGAGTTTGCCTGTTTTAACAAATTTTCAATCACCTTCCATAATGGCAGAAATCCCTTGAAGGCTTCTGATATGTTAGAAGTGAAATGTGCCCCCAATCTCTTTGAGTTTCTCTCAGATGCCCTCTGCTGATCTGAAGTGTAAATCAAAGTGCAGGCCCTGATTTCAACCTTGCAAGAAACCTCAACATTTCTTCCAGAAGAAAACATAACCAGCCACCTCCTTTTATGACAAGGTCACCCATTTAGTTGACGCTGGGAAGCCAGCAGATGTGTTTTGCATTTTAGGAAAGCTTTTGACACTGTCTCTCAGAGTGTCCTTGTGGACAAAATGTCCAGCACACAGGTAGACAAGTCTGTAGTACAATGGGTGAGCAACTGGCTGATGATTTGGGATCAGAGAGTCACAGCTGATGTGATTGCTTCAGGCTGGTGGCCAGTGGAGTTCACCAGGGCTCAGTTTTAGTGCCAGAGCTCTTTAATATTTTTATAAATATCTGGATACATGTTATGGTTGCCAAGCATACTAAACTAGGAAAAGCTGTGAACTCCCTTGAGGGTGAAGTCACACAGAGAGATTCTGGATAGACTAGAGAACTGGGAAGTCACCAGCTGTATGAAATTTAACAAGATCAAGTGCAGGATTCTTCACCTGGGATGAGGAAATCCTGGTGACCAGCATACAAACATGAGGAAATGGAAAGAAGCTGTGTCACGGGAAGTTCAGGTTGAGCATCAGGAAAAGGTTCTTCTCAGAGAGGGTGGCTGGGCACTGGAATGGGCTCCCGAAGGCACCAAGCCTGCTGGAGTTCAAGGAGTGTCTGAATGACACTTAGTCATATGCTTTAGTTTTAGTCCTGTGAGGAGTAGGGAGTTGGACATGTTGACCCCCTGTGGGGACCCTTTCAGCTTGAGGTACTCTGTGATTCTCTGAACTTACCAAAAGACACCTGAACAGCCATCACATACAAAGGGAAGAAAATCTGAAACAAAGAGATTTGTTTTCAGTTAAGACAACATGGTTGTTGTTTTGCTAATAGTTTCTAGCTTAATTTTCACATTATTAGTTTTTGCTTACCAGCATCACAGGGTAGGTATCTTTATAAGAATACTTAGCAACTGCATCTACACTTTAGCTAGAAGTGGCTTTTGTTAACTCCCCTAATTAGTATTACAGAAAAACAAATGAGCAGGTAAGTTATACTTGTATACATTCCAGAAGTTGGAATTAGGCTTTAAATTCACATTTTTTTTTCAGTATCAAGCTATGAAACGAACATTTGGGTAGCCATCAGAGTTATGTTAAAAATTGAATTTATTGCGAGACCACTCAGAACCCTATTTACTGACACTGGACAATTTTACATTTCATTTTATGGGTTGCCAACTGGAGGAGATGCTGGCTCCTTGGGAGGGACAGCATCTCCTCCTTTGGAAAGTCATGATGATCCTGCCCCTTCTTCACATCGTATCATACATACTGTCCTTGGGATGATTTAAATTGCACACACTTCCTAAGCTTCTGTTCACATCCCTTGCCTACCACATGAACTCTCACAGAAGAAAATCACTTCACTGTCTGCTGAACTCCACCACATCACCAACGACAACAAATGCCAGGTCCAGCCCATTACTCCACTTAACTATCCTTCAGATTTTATCTTAACAGACCACAAAGCTCAGATGAAAATCATCTCGATCCCTTCACCTCTGAGTGGTGCCATCAGAAAGCTTTCAATACAGGCTGTTCTGCTGCTTTGTTGCAGTAGTTGAGCCTGCCACGGGAGTGGCTGGCGAGCCACAGGCTCTCAAAACAGTTGCAGAGTGCCGGTGGGACAGCTCTGAGGTTTAAAATCACCCTCAACGGGAGGGTGAAAGGAAAACTCTCCCCCGTCAGGCATTGCTAAATTATGTTAATCTTCCCCAGTTAACTGTCCCGTTGGCTTACCACCCCTTTTATCTCTTACAAGTTTTTGTTCTAGACAGTTCTATCCTCGACACCCCTNTGCCCTCAGATTATTGGTTCTGTTACTCTCTCCGCCCCCATATATAAGCCTAAACGGGGGCCAGTTTTTCTTTTCAGTAGACCTTTCCGTGCAGGCATACGATAAGCGCCTGGGATCTCCATACAAGGGACCCCCCCCGCCCCACCACCGTTTGTCTCCGGCGACGCTGAGGAGCTGTCCAGCTTGTGTGTGAGTGCGTGGCTGCGTGCTGTCACCTGCACGGTGCGTGTGCCTGTGTGCCAGTGTGCTTGCGTGGCACTGCCCGAACGCGACCCCTCGAGAGACGCTTTTGGGCAGGACGCGGCAGCCCGACCGCCGTGTCACATGGCACGCCGAGCAGGGACCTCTCCGGAGAGTCCCTGAAATCGTCCCTGGCAGCAGGAGCCTGTCAGGTGTTCGCATTCTGTACAGCCGCTTCCCTAAGGGAAGATCTAAGTTTTATTAGATCGTTCCTGTAGGGCGACCGACAGCCCTCCGACGGACTGGAGGATCGGTCAAAGCCAGAAGACCACACCGAGAGCCTTTGCTGACCTCTGGAGCTCCGGAGTCAGTGGACTCGTCAGTTTTGTGAGTGGAACTCCAGGCGGGTCGCCCTTTACGCTTCTTTATTTTGCTGTTTACTCTTGGTGGTGGGCAGAGGTTTTCTGGGGAACGATGGGTGCTGGGCTGACCCGTCCCCAGAGGGAGATATATCTCCAAGTTGCGGGCACCCTTGAAGCGGGGAATTTTCGTTTTTCCAAGAAAGTGCTTAAGCGTTTTGTTCGGTGGCTTTTTGAGTTTTTCCCTAATATTTCTGTGGCTTACGTTAATTCTCCTGAGTTTTGGGACCGCGTTCAGGAAAAGCTAACTGTTTGCATACAGGAGGGGAATGTTACCGTTGAGAAATTTGTTCCTTTGTTAGTTACTATTTATAAGTCCGTTAGAAATGCGGGGAAGCAGTTGGGAGGTTCGGGAAGTTTTAATCCCTCAGTTAAAGTTGCCCCTATACCTCTTTCCTCCCCCAGTGCTCCTTGCCCTGTAGACCCTAATCAGGGGATATCAGAAGGTCCACGCTGCCATCTGGCGCAGGGGTGCTACCGTTCCTCTGACCCTTCTCTGTCTCCTGTGTCCCCTTCTCGAGATGGGACTGATGACCCCATCCCGAGCCTTCCCCTGACCCTTCTCCCTGTGCCCTCATACCCAGTTGCGTCCCCTCCCGTTACTTCTCAAAATGGCGCCTACCGCGTGGGCAGTCCCGCCATTTCGCCCCCTTCCCGCTCCGATTTTCGCGCCCAAATGCCTTTCTCCTCCTTGTCCTCACCCCCTGCCTCGGTAGGTGTTTCCGCGTCGGGCCCCTCCCCTACGCCGCTGGGTGTACCCACGTCGGGCCCCTCCCCTGGCAACGGGAATCCCTTTCCATCCGCGTACTCCACCCACTTCCCCACCCCTTCCACCGGAGGCTCCGCCCGCGAACAATCTCACACTTCCCGTTCTCACGACGCCCCTCCCGGTTCCCACGATGGGACGGGACGTAGGAGTGGCTATGACCGGCGAGTAGGCGAGGACGGGGCATTTACAGCTGCTGCCGTCCACTACAGCAGGCGGGGGGATCCTCGGTGGGAGCCTTTCCCATGTAGCGATCTAAAGGATCTTTGCAAGGCCGGCAAGGATTTCGGGCGGGAATCCCCTTATTTTGAGAGCCTAGTAAGGGTTACCTTCAATTTCAACACCCTCGTTCCCCACGACATAAAGATTATTGTGTCGTGTCTCCTTTCCCCGGGTGAGTTTCTGCTGTGGGAAGGGACGTGGAAAAGGTTACTGAGGGATCTCCTCCAATGTTACCGGAGCGATCCCGACAGGGTGCATCTAACTCTAGATGATCTTAGCGGTGAGGGTAACTTAGAAAAGCCCCAAGATCAGATCCAGCACCTACCGGAGCTGATCTTGGAGGACATTAAGAAGGCAGCAGAAACGGCATTATTCACCACGCTGAGCCTCATTGCTTCTGCGAGGTTACGTTCCCAGTAGCACTTTCGAGACAGGTGAAGGCAAGCAAGTGTGAGCAAGGGGCAAGCGGGCTATTAACACAACCGAGGTGACAGGCGCTGGCACTGGACCGTGCAGGGCTGCAGCAGTACGGAGGGAGGACTCCCCGAGCCGGGGGGCACCCCTCGCAAGCCCCGCACCATCCCTGGCCCGCTATCCCCGCCTCCGCCGGGACCCGCCGCGCTCTCCCTTACCGAGCTGGCGGCAGTCGGGCACCCCGCAGTGCTGCCCCAGCTGCAGCTCCGCCATGGCCGCGGCACGCAGGAGGCGGAGAAGCGGCGGGGCCGCGCTGCGGAGGGGCCGGCGGGACCGGCCCCGGGGCGGGCGGGGCAGAGGCGGGGCCGGGG
>VXBT01012115.1:390674-443175 GCA_013400235.1 Oriolus oriolus | reverse complement strand
GGGCTGAGCCTGAGTCCGCCCTGCCGGCACCCCAGCAGCTCCGAGCCGGCGGGACCGGCTGTGTCACGGGGCTCCGGGGCAACCTGCACTGAGCACCCTGTGTCGGCCCAAGCGACGCCTCAGACTTAGTGGGCCCAGAGCCGCGGCTGGTGCTCCTCGGGCTGTTCCGGGGGCAAAAAGACATGTTTTGTGTCTTTTTTTGTGTCGCTATTTGCGTCGTCCCTCGGAGCATGTTCCCGAAGGCAGAGCGGAGGTAGCCTGGCTTCCCGAAGCTCTTCGTGCACCCTGTAACCTGTTGGTGTCACTGAGGTTTTCTTAGTGGCGCACCCAGCACTTTTGTAAATAGCCGCATTCCTTCAGAATTCAGGGTTATTTTCCCAGCCCTGACCGGAGTGCACGCCTGTGCCCGAGGGTGATGCCCTCCCAAAACACTTTTATGCGGCATGTCTCCGATTCTGGGCTTCTCAGTACGAGAAAGAGATGGAGATCCTAGAAAGGATCCAGCAGAGAGCTACAAAATTGATCAAGGGACCTGGAGCATGTCCTTTCGGAGGAAAGACAAAGAGTTGAGCCTCTTCAGCCCTGAGAAGAAGCGACTGAGAGGAGCCTCACCAATGTGTGTAAGCATCTTAGAGGAAGGTGCCAAGAGGCTTGGGGCCAGGGCCTTGTCAGTGTTGCCAAGCAATAGGAAGAGGTAACAGGCAGAAACTGACACACAGGAATTTCCGTCTGAATATGAGAAAGAACTTTTTTTATTGTGGGGGTGACCACGTACTGGAACACGTTGCCCAGAGAGGTTGTGGATTGTCTGTCCCTGGCGATACGGAGCTGCCTGGATGCAATCCTGTGCCATGTGCTCTAGGATGACCCACTGTGCGTTCTGCGATTCTAGGACACGGGAAAAAAGTAGGGGGGAAGCACAAACTCGGCAGCCGCGTCCACAGCGCCGGCCCGGCCCGGGACCCTGCGGCTGCCCGCGGAGCTCGCCGTCTCCTCCCGCCCCTCCCGCCGCTCTGCCCCGCGCTGGTTGAGGGCAGCGGCAGCTCGGCCTCCCCGGAGCCGCCCCCGCGCCCGCCCCGCCGCCAGGTGCGGTGCCGCCGCCACCCGTGAGCTCAGGAAGTGCTGTCACGGCGTGTGCCGGGCGGGGAGGCTCCTGAGGATCGGGCTGGGCAGACCTTTTCGTCGGCGGGTGCCAAGCCGGGATCGCCGCCATGAGCAAGATCTCAAAGTTCTTCAAGGGGGGCGGCTCTGCCGCCTCCAAGGGCCGCGGGGGTCCCTCGCCGCAGGAGGCGCTGGCCCGACTGCGAGAAACGGAGGAGATGCTCAGCAAGAAGCAGGAGTACCTGGAGACGCGGATCGAGCGGGAGCTGGCGGTAGCCCGGCAGCACGGCACCAAGAACAAGCGAGGTGAGTGCGGGCCGGGCCCCGCGAGACTAAATGCCGGGGCTGGAGGGACTCGGATCTCGGCGGGGCTGTGGCTGGGCCGGTTCACCTGGCTCCGCAGGTGTGCAGTGGGATTCGGCTGTGGGCTCCGAACAAATAGCACCACACGCGAGGCGGGATGGTGGTTTTGTGTCTTTGGCATCTGTTAGTGTTTGGTGAACCGTGGATTCATATAGCGTGATGGGAGTTTGTTATTCCTCTTAAGATTTATTGTCTGTGATTTCCTGTGTAATTTTCCTGTTTGTGCTTTACACCACAGTCGATGGAGGTATTGGCTGTATACACGGAGGGCAAAGTACTGCTGCTCAACGAGGAGAGGGAATCGCTGTTTGGGGGGTCAGCATTGGCTGGGCCGGTGGCAAAGGGGATGAAGGATGTGAGGATCTCTTGTATATTCGTGAATAAATGCACATTATCCCCATTGCTGACAGCTGAGGAACAAAGTGATGCAATTATTTGTACAGATCATGTAAGAAGTATATGTGTAACCAAAAAAAAAAAAAGATAGCTTAGAGCATCAGTGACTACTGGTCTGGGACGCTGTTAGCTACAAAGGAGAGGATGCTAAGGGGTCAGAAGGTCTGGCTGCAGTGTATACTGATGTTGTCATCCCTGGGAAGCAAATGATGGTAGTCAGTGTCTTGGGGATATACAGGCCTCAAAGAAACAAGTTAATTACTTCCTAAAGTCACGTGGAGGCATATTTGTCTCCTCTGAGCTGTATTTTAATTCAAATGCTTCAAAACAGAAGAACATTTTGAATTAAAGATTTGTGAGGTAACAAGAAAGTAGATCTTTTGCCTGCTCTTTCTGTTACTCAGTTGTTTAAAAAGCAATGCCATGTAACTTCAAACTTGTGAGGAGCCGTGTGTTAGAGATGTTTTGTTTAGTTCTCTAATGTATTTCTAATACTTAGCATTTAATAATTATTAGTAAAAGGCCGTTTAACTAAACTAACTTTTAGTTAGAATGGATTTAAAATCATGGGTGAAGATGGGACAGATTTGAAGGCACAGTCAGGGGGAGTAAAGTCAGTTCAGCAGCACAACTGAATCAGCTGCTCGAGAGCATGGGAGCTGTTAGGGTTGTCCCAGTCCCGCACTTTCTACTCCCCTGGCTTCAGCTGGAGTGTCTCTTGGTCCCTTGTCCAGGTACTTGCACCTCTGTGCTGTCACAGTGAGCTAGTTCAGGAAGGTGATCCAGCTGGAAGCTAATTTGCTATGGGACAAAGTGACCAGGTAGCTCCTGGGGCTGAATTAATTGTGCAAAAGCCCAAGCTGCAGGGCTGGTGCAAGAAAACAGGCTGGTTCCTCTGACTGTAGCAGTTCCTGGTTAAGTCCAGACACACTGCTCTGGAACTTCATCCCAAACCAGGACTATAGGCTGGCACAT
Organism: Oriolus oriolus; assembly: GCA_013400235.1. Taxonomy (NCBI): domain Eukaryota; kingdom Metazoa; phylum Chordata; class Aves; order Passeriformes; family Corvidae; genus Oriolus; species Oriolus oriolus. The sequence continues at coordinate 440,340 of VXBT01012115.1, read as the reverse complement.
TCGCAGGAAGAAGAAACACTTCCTGCCTCCCTCCTGCCCTTAGGTTACTCCCTTCCATTCCCTTAGCAGAGCTCCCTGAAGAAAGCTGGATGTTTTAAAATGTTGTGATTTTCTTTGGGTTATTTTTTTTACCCAGGATAGTTTTAAGTTTCACTTACCCAGTTGACCTGGTAGCTGCGTGAGTGCTCGTGCACCTGGGAAGGAGAGGGTGGTGCACAGACAGGAATGAGAACTTGTCGGGAAAAGGTGAATCTGATTCTCCTTTAACTCGGCTGGTTGATGGTGGTTTTAGGCGTGTGTTGGCTTTCTGCTTCAGGCATGCAGCATTTGATATCTGAAGCTTTTCTCCCAGATAATTGTTTCCACTGCAGTACTCCATATGCAATGGTCGTAGTTTGTATTGCAAACTGGATTATTGAGCTGATCGTGGTTAAAAATAACTGCCTTTATTTTGTCATCTGCTCAGGGACCAACAGTTAAGGGCAGCAAAGAGGTAAGGGTAGGGCAAAAAGTGCAGTGTGGCAGCTTTTATTCATGCCAAAAATGGTTCTTAAACCAAAATGGGATAGTGTTACTACAGCCAGAGGAGAAACAATATAAAGTATATATTGTTTAAAATATAACCTTGCTGTGCCAAAGTGCTTAAATTTAGCAGGATAGTCAGTGAACTTAAATCTCCAATAATATGTCTTCATTTGATACGTCAATTGCTTTACAGTTTTACTACTGTTGATTTACACATGACAGCATATTAGCTGATGTACAGTACTGTATAGCTCAGAGAAAATCTGTGCTAACCAGCATCTATTGTAACATGTAAACATACACACAAATGAGAGAATAAATCTCCATTTGGAGTTTTAATCTCCATTGCCTTGTTGAAGTGAATGTTTCAGAGAGATATCACTGGTAATTTTTAATGTGGTTTTTTTTTTTCTGAATTGCATCTATGTAGAAGCCTATGGAAACTAAAATGGGGCTGTCTGCAACTGGAGCAAGATGTATCTAAGGATAGAAAGTGCACCAAATTCGCATGATCTCACATGATTTTTAGGTGTGTGAGTCTGAGTCAGTTACACTAACACAAGAGAGAGCAGATTTCAGCACCAGCAATTTCTCATGACTTCATATGACTCTTGAATGGGTTTCATGTGACATCAGTAGGCTTAACTTGATTTAAAAGCTGTAATGTGTTAGCCATGCAGTAAATGTGAAACATCACTGAAATACTCCTGGCTTTTCCTTTATGACTGCAGTATCTCTGCAGTTCCTGTAGCTAATCTGAAATTAGCTATACTTTTGAGCTGATATATATCCAGCATTCCCCATTAATATCTGATAGTAGCTAGACCACTTCAGGGTTTTTTGTTTGCTGAAGTTTCTCCTGCAGAGGTTATGTCATGAGAAGCAATATTTTTTTCACAGTTAGCTCTGACTTCTAGTGTCTCTCCATTCCAAGCACAAACTCTTTTTTATATCTCTTGCTGTACTTTTAGGGGGTATCTCGGTTTCAGCCAGTGCGTAGCTGCCAACTCCATCTACAAACTGGCCTTTCTTCATTGTTTTGATGGACATAGAGGAAAATTTAAAGAACAGGAAATGATACTGAATATTTGAGAACTTTGTTTAAAAGGAAATGTGTTTCCTGAAGCATGCCTGTAATTGTGAAAATAGCATACACGTGAATATGTGTTGTTTCAGCCCGGTGTCTTTCACAGATCCTAAAAAACAAAACAAAACAAAAAACCGTAATAAAAAGAATAAAATTAAGATAAGCCATCCAGAATAGGATTAAATCTTAACCATAAAGAACCACACAGTACTAGTGAGGACAAAACCTATGAAGAAAGTTGGAATAACAGGGAGGGTTTCACAAGTAGGTGCTGCAAAATACATTGTGTTATGTTTGGGCAGGGCTTATGTAGCCATATAGCATTCCTTTTCAGTGAGTTAGGTGTAACCAGGAGGCTGTTAAAGCCAAACAAAGTTGCGTGTTATGATGGACAGGACAGTCATGCCTACAGCAGGCTGTGGGACAGGTTGGGAGTGAGGGTTTCTGGCAGGGACATAAAGGAAAGCACTTAGTGTGTCTCTGCTCTGTGAGTTACAGTGATTGACTTTCATGATCACATTTCAGGTGTCTTGCCATGAACTGGAATGCTTATAACTGGTCCAGTGCATTATTGTTCTTGATTTAGCTCCTCAGTTGTAACTGCATGTGGCTTCCTCCACAAGGCTTTATGGACTGTGAGTGATGATAATAATGAGCCTTATTAGGGTCCTATGATTTTTGTAGCCTCAGCAGCATTGTCTTCAGTTGTCCTTGGTGTGAGGGAGATCAGAAGCTCAGTCCGTCAATCCCTTGCAGGCCTCAGGTGGAGGTTTGTGAACTGCATCTAAGAATGAGATCTGGTGTTTTCACAGTGGTGTTACATTTTCTGAAGAAAATTTCCTTTCTTTTCCTACTTCACCAGTTTCCTCATGGGAATTACAAGGATTATTAGACATTCTTTTTTATTTGTGCTTCAGAAGATGAGATCATTAGTGCTTTCTGTACTGATGTGTGTTGGTGATGAGCTTGACAGGTAAAGCTGGTATTACTGCACTGTTTCTTTTCAATCTTACCTGTCATGAAACCATGAGGAGGGTGCCACACCACTTGCTATGTCATTACTTTTGTTTTTCCTTTTGAAATCTGGATATTCAGTGTGGCCAGGATTCCAAATTGCCCAGCTGGCCATTTCTGTTTCCTTAATAAAGTGTCAGCATTGTAGTGACATTGGAAAAGTGCCCTTCTGTATGTTAATAAAAGTAGTTCATTAATATGCAAATTTAAACTGACATCATAGACTTCTGTTGTTCCAAGCACCTTGACTATAAAATAAAAACTCATATTAAAAGCAATGGTTCCTAATCTATGAGCTTTATCCTGCTTACTGGACTCAGGAGGAGAAGAAGTGTGCTGAAGCCCAGCCAGCTGGTGACCGTTATAAAATTCAGGAGCTGAATTGGCTTCTTTGGAGCACAACAGAAAAAGTGTATGAGGCTGCTTTTGCTTTTTTTTTCCCCTGGGGAAGGCCTCTACCTCTTCCTGAACGAACTAGGGTTAGTTACACTTGCTTCCTCAGACTCTACCTCTGCTCAAACTCATCCTCCCCAGGCTGTCTTCCTTTTTTGAGATGTTCGTAATGGGGAGCACCATTTTTCAGTGCTGTTCTTAGACCATCAGTGAAGTGAGTTTGTGTTCTCTGCTCAATTTCAGTGTATTTTAATAGATACCTTCTTCTCCAGTTTGGTTGTTAGAATGTGGTAGCATTATCAAGCGAAAGCATTTTAATCCTGTAAGAGTTGCACACTAATTTTGAAATGCTTGTCATATGCACTAGAAAAGCACCAAAAGTTCTTGATACTCTGTACAACACAGAAAAATAGATTCCAAATAACAAGGAAATTCTCATAAATTAGCTATAGGAGCTACTATAGCAAAATACTCAGCAATAAAGGGCATTAATATAGTACAAATCAGGAAAACCATATAGTGTGGTGTGAGAATTTATAATGCTTTGGTCGATAAGGAGTATGAATTAATTTCCTATGAAGTGCTTTGTTCTGTTAGTCACGGGTAAAACTAAAGATAGTATGTTGCCACACAATAATTAGGAAAAGCTGTTTATGAGTAGGTGAAGTCAGAGAGAGTTTAGCTTCTCCTGTGTTTTCTTGATTTGGGTGTGGTTTAACTAAATGATCTTCAGGATTTTGAAAACAGCTGCTTTGTGTGTAACTGGGGAAATCCATTTTCTTTGTGAGCAGCCAATAATAACAGCACCATTGCAGAGTCCCATTTATGAATAACACTGACTGGAAAGACTGCCCCATGGTAGATGCCTGCTCCAGCTGAAGCATTTCTGCATCAGCTCGTTAGTGCTCATCAGTCCACAGGGCCTCAGAGTCCTCTCTGGCACAGCTGGTGTTAGGCACTGTTTCAGACTGTTAAATTGTCTGGAATCTCTAATTTCCTAACCTAGGAGTCAAGGATCAAATTTGATCCAATGGCAGCTAAGAAAGGAAGTGCTGGTGTTTTAACTCCACCAATAATAAGCATAAATAAGTAGGAAAATAATAAGTAGGTAAAGATTGTTTGGGATTAGATCAAAATGATATATTTTAGAATTGCCAATGAGAATTTTACAATTCTTAAATTTGCTGCATGCAGATTTAACACCAGACATCATCTGGTGTTTGTGCATCTTCTTCAGAGTATGCATGATCTTTGAACCATCCCCCAAAACATGGGAAAATCTTGGATTTGAATATCGCGATGAATCCGTTGGGATTGTGGTTTGCTGTCCTGAAACATTTTACTGCTGGTGGTGGAAGGCATCTCAGCCTGTGAGTGCCTATCCTTATGCAGCTCATGATGAGCAATTTTGATCATGTTGATTCAAGCATTTGTCAACAAAGCATTAATATTTTTAGTGTGTTACACCCCATAAATCTGTGGGCTCTCCTTGGGGGGATCCTAATTTTATTTGAAAAGTTATGTACCCCAGTGTCAAGGTTCAGTGTTACTGCCCATGGGCAATTACTTGAACAGAGTGGCAGCAGTAGCTGTTGGTTGAGTTTGGGGGGCTGCAGGGCTGCTAGGGCTTGCAGGCTCTGAATCTGTTCAAAAAATTAAATGTAGGAGACAAGGGAAGGGATGGGGGTGTTAATAGCATTGAAAGAAACCAAAGAGTGGGTTAACTCAGTCTTTTGGTTTCATTTGGTGGGTTTTTTTGCCTGGCACACGTGTAGTTCAGAAAGGACTGTCCTCAGGAAATGCTTGTGGCAAAATAGTGTGTGTTCCACACCCTGTGGCCAAGAGAAAGTCCTTTTCTCCTCCTGCTTGTCACGTGCATTTATTGTGATAATGATTTACTCTGGGCAAAGTACGCTGCTCATATCTTAGCGAACATAAAAGACTAATCTTGATAATTTACAGAGATAATGGAGTGTAGCTGGGTTTCACTGTGTCTACAAAGTTCTTCATGTTTTCAAATTTTAAGGTTTAAAGATCAAGTTCCTAAGTGATTGCAAGAAATAGATGAACTAAAAGCTGGAGAAATGCAAATCCTCCTCTCACCTAACCCATCTGTTTGGCTGGGCTGTTTTGTCTCTCCATTGTACTTCACAGTTACTGCTGCTGAGACAAATTTTAGAAAGCACCATTGGTGGAATTGTGGTTATCATGACAGATCTTCTTACACTGTCTTCCTTAGGTTTTACTTACGTTTTGCAGCTGCTTCTTTTTTTCTTTCTTCTGTTTCCTCCTTTCTGACTGCTCTCTGATGTTTTTCTTTTTCCTTCCCATCTTCTCTGCTTTGCCTGTGTGCACAGGATGGAGTTCAAGATCTCCCACAGTGGAGGAAGAAGTTGCTTTTCCTTGTGGTGCTAAAAGGAGTTAATCTAAAAGAGGCTTCCCAGCATGTTCATGCAACAGCATGTTGGTGATTAACAGGCTGCTGATCTGGTGTGGCCAAAGTTTGTCTCCCTAATAGTAAGGTAGGAGAGTGAGAATTATAAATTCTGCAGGTCAGCTTGGTGCTGAACTACTTGTCCTTGCATTTGCTATGAAAACACACAGTGCTCTTTGCCTCTTCCCATTCCAGCTGCCTTACAAGCACTGAAGAGAAAAAAGAGATACGAGAAACAGTTGAATCAAATTGATGGGACACTTTCGACCATTGAGTTCCAGAGAGAGGCATTGGAAAATTCCCACACCAACACAGAAGTGCTAAAGAATATGGGTTATGCTGCACAAGCTATGAAAAAAGTACATGAAAATATGTAAGTGTTTTCTAGTAGCTTCCAAGTTGAGTTTACTAACCACTTTAAAATTATTCCATTACTACAGAGTGTTGTACCAAGTTTTAGATAGTTCTGACTTCATTTTTGGTTCAGGCATCCAGTGTCAGGAATGCTCTTGGTGCTGTACTGTTATATTTGGCAGAAAAATATCTTTTCCTAACAGTAAATCTAGAAAGAAGTTCAGTTAATTAATGATATCTGTTTTCTTAAGTCTGTCTTGGCAGTGGAGAGTGGCCTCTGCCCTTGGTTTGTCTAGAAGAAAACTTAGTTGTAGAGACTAGGTGGACTCTTTTCCTCAGAATCCATAAGCTGGACTGTGGGATTCAAAGTATTAATTAGACCTGACACACCCCCCTTGCCCTGTGCCCCTGCATAAAAAAGAACTACCTTTTTTTTTTTTTTCATATGTCCTATATTGTTTCAAGGGGTGTTTTTCTGCCTGAATAAACAGAGTTAAATCACAAGGGTTGTTCTGCGAGAAATAAACAGGAACTGAAACAATAACGAAGTTAACAATAAGGGGAAACCTTTAAATGGGGTATAATTCTTTCAAGTTCCCCCCAGTTCTGGTGAGAGCTTAACATCAAAAAAGATCCATAGAATCATAAAATAGTTTGGGTTCAAAGGGACTTCTAAAGATAATCTCATCCAAACACCCTGCAGTGAATAGGAACATCTTCAACTATATCAGGTTGCTCAGAGTCCATCCAATCTGACCTTGGATGTTTCTAGTTATGGGACATCCACCATTTCTGGGCAACCTCTGCCCAGTGCTTCACCACTCTCATTGTAAAAAACCTCTTCCTTGTATCAAATCTAAATTGACCCTCTTTTTGTTTAAAGCTATTACCCTCTGTCCTTCACAACAAGCCACGTAAATGTTTATCCCCCATCTTTCTTATAAACCCTCTTTAAGTACCAGAAGGCCTGTAAAGATGCTGACCTTGGGGATCTGCCCATGGGCTGTGACTGGCTGGGAGAGGTATGAGGAGCACAGAGAGGGAGAGACACACTCTGCTGCAGTTTGACTTTTGTTATAATCCCAACCTGGAAGTAGCTGGACTGGGTGTAGCTGATGAAAATTATTTCCTGTGAATTCTGCTGTTTTTAGAGTCATGGGCATAAAAAGAAACTAGAGTCTGTTCAAGTGAGTCTGTTCTGTAGGATTTGAATGATAGATCTTTAAAAAAATGTTTCCATGTTACCTTGCCAGGGATTTGAACAAAATCGATGATTTGATGCAAGATATCACTGAACAGCAAGATGTTGCCCAGGAAATTTCAGATGCTATCTCAAACCGAGCCGCCTTTGGTGATGAGTTTGACGAGGTTAGTACTTCAGGCCTGTGAGTTTTACCTCCATAGTTATTTTGCTGTGCAGTGGTTTGTTTCTCAAAAAGTCTGGATATGAAATTCCTTGGTTCTAGCTTACCCTACCTAGGACAATTGCATAATTTTATTATAAATATTAAAATTAAATAAAACATTAATATATAAAATACATTATGTACTAAATAGAAATCTATATATGTAAAAATACAAAAAAATATTTTTTTTGGTATAAATTTCAAGAAAAGCATTTTTAACTGCACTCCTGTAGTTATTTTTCTCATTTGAGCCACAGAGGAAGGGCACTAAAACATGTAATTTGTACCACTCCAAGTGGACACTGAAACATATAATTTTTGATTGCTCCAAATAGACATCCATTTGACTAAGTGCATGACCCTATGTCACGGACAGGCTGCTGTTCATACTTCTGAATATTTGGACCATTTTTTAAGGTCGTTTTTGGTGCTTGGAGAGATGCAGGTCCTTTCCCAGAAGTAGATCAGTTCAGTAGAAGTAATACCTGTTGGAGGAAATAAGGTGTCATTCTAGACCTCTTTTCTTCTGAAATCCCCACAAGGCATTTAGGACCATTTCAAAATTTGTTGCAGTAGTTTTCATCCAGTGCCCCCAGATTTGATTTTGTATATGTAAACAGGATATTATTTATTTCTGATGCAGCTATGGTTGAGGACTCATGGGTCAAGGATACTCAAAATTCTTGTAATCTGCAGAATGCAGAGATGGGTATCAAGCTCAGTATCACAGCTAGTTTGGTTTTGCTTTTCAGTTTTGTTTCAAAATGGCCAAGCACTGAGGATAATTTGAAGAATGTTCTGAATGCTCAAACCATTCACTCTATTCCCAATTAATTGGTCCCTATGTGCCGAAATGGACTACAAAGAAAAATATAAATGCTTTATCGCACATATTTGCTTGATTGGGAGGTAGAGGAAGTTTCATTCAGCAGTTCTAATCTGTTGAAAGTAGGAATGATTCTTTGTATTTTGTTCCCATTGCCTGCTTTCCTGTTTTTGTGCTTTGAATGTGAATAGACTTTCCAAGAAATACTTAGTCATTACTGGCACGAGGAATAGGATATTGGCCATCCCAAACAGCTGTATAGTGTCTTACTTTTCATCAGTGGAGTCTAGGCTTAGTAAGCATGTTGTAAGCATTGACCTGGAAGTTCCTAAGAGATGATAGTTGAAGCTGATGTGCGTTGTTCCTGTTCGGGAAATAAGCCACTGTCACTTGGGGCATCATTGTACCAGCGTTTGCATAGGAGCCTAGTACTTAACAGCACTTGGGCAGTAACTGGGAAACCTGGTTTGCAGGCCACTGCAGCTTAAGAGTGCTAGAACCAATGACTTAATTGGTGGGATATAAGGTGGTTTGTGTTGATGGATAATATTTAACTTTTTTTTTTTGAAGGATGTTTTTTCCATGCACTTGGGTGCATTTTCTCTTCACATGTATGCCATGGGTGTTAGGAGACCATGGAAGCATGTGATTTCTCCTGCTTCAGACAGGCACAGAAACATAAGGGTTATTTCTCCCTGGGCTGGCACAGTGTATGTTTGCCTTAAGTTATGAAACCATGAGAAAGTAAATCTAGGTATCAAGTCCTGTGGTGGCTATGCAACTATCATTTTAACGTCTACATTGGTGATAAACAAAGTATAAATGTGTAGGCAAAGCCCATTTCAATACCTAGTAGCTCCTACTTTACTACTTTTTCGACACTTTCCCCACCTCCCCCTCCAGTTGTTTTTGCCCATTGTTTCTTTTAAACCATTTAATCAGTGTGGAAAAGACCCATTTCTCTACAAATATGTAACATTTAGCTTCCTTTCTTTGGGAAACTTCAGCCAAGGAATAAGTTCCTTGATTTTTTAAAAAGTGTACAGCTTTTTTATTTTTAGCATTGTATGAGTGGATTAGATCATCTGTCCAAATCAGCCTCTGCACCTAAAAGCCTGCGGGTGCTGCATGCTTCAAGAGTGAATAGCAGGACCCAGGAGGACAGTTTTGATTCCAGTGCTGCTTTGCAATCACATATAATCCTGGATTTGTGTGATAGGGCTGAAGCTTAATGTTTGATGACAGTCTGCCTTACAACCAGTGGAAGGTGTTTGCCTTAAAAATGGGAGAAATGACACATTAAAGTTAGAATCCATTGAAAAGTACAGGCTCTAGATTTGGAACAAACCTGAGGACAGCAGAGAGGCTTTTTAGTCCCGTATTTGCCTTTTTGACATGTATCGTACTGCTGTTAGTTTTGTTTCTAATTTTATTCCTTGTCCTGTTTCTAACTTCCGTTGTCTTATTTTCAATGTTCAATTAAGATTTACTGTTATTGTCCATACTTAGTAGAAATTACACCTTTAAAATGCTGTTTTCTGATATATCCTTTCAGCTGTAAACTGTTTTTTCAGTAGTACTTTGCTTCTTTGTCGTTAAATGTGTCCTTGCTTGTGATCACTGTCAATATTTGTAAAAAGTGTTTTCCTTGAATTCAGGATGAGTTGATGGCAGAATTAGAAGAACTGGAGCAAGAAGAACTGAACAAGGGAATGAGAGATGTCAGGTTGCCAAGTGTTCCGTCCACATCGCTGCCTTCTCGCCCTGGTAAAACGCCTGCTTACAATTTTACATTTCTCATTATTAAGCCGTGCTCTGAGAAGAGGGAGAGGAAGAGAGGGTTTCAGATCTGCATTTAACTCTTTTTTAACTTCAAAAATGTTATAAATTCTTTTTCCTGTTTTTGTATCTGCTTAACAAAAAAAGCAGAGTAGAATTCCATTTTGTTCTGTGAAAGCCTTCAGGACCAAATTCTCTGTAGATTTGGGGAGACAAACTTGGGGAACTTGACCTTGCGTATATACTGATGAATCTCCTACTGAAATGTAGTAAGATAATTGAGGAATGCTTTTTTTTCCTTTTTTTTTTCTTTTCTTTTTGGCAATGAAATTCTTAGTCTCTTTCAATTAGAGTCTGACCTAGATTCAAAATGTTTAGGTCATAAAGATCCAGCTTTGCAGCGTAGTGGTTTGATATTTTCCACTGGTATTTTAATTAGAAATGAAGGAGGTAGCAGGAAGTACATATTTAAAGACGTATTTTCATTCCTTTGCTTTCTTTCTACTGAACAGGGTTATTCCTGGTATTAAGCTGTGGTTTTATTTTTCTGTAGTTCTGCCCTGTTCATTTTGAATTAAGCTAGAGGCAGTTAACTTCTACTACACTTTCCACTGTCAGTTGAAAGACTTGCTGTGTACTGACATTGTTAAAACAGTATAAATACTTGATGGTAAGGACAGCACACATGTGACACATGTTGTTCATGGTTTCTGCTGCAGAACAGGTTACCTAGACCAGCTTGACTCAGATACTATTATATGTGTTTTGGCAGATGGCACTTAAATCCTGAGAAGCAGTTTGAAATGTTCAAACTGAGACTGTGGCCCCATCTACTGAAGCCAACTGCAGAACAGCTCGTAAAAAAAAAAAAGTTTAGTGAAAATTCAGTCTGGCCATTTATGATTTGTTCATACATTATCATCCAGATCCAGCTGTGCCAGTTAACATTTTTATTAAACCCAGACCACATCCATGTGTTTCTCACTATTTTAATTTTCTATTTCATCCATCTGTATGGCTGCTTCAGGCAAGATAAGCTGGTTACAATTATATAGTTCAAGGCTGTGAAAAACTGGCTTATGTTTTCTGAAACTTGCTGCTTACTGGTACACAGCAACAGCAAAGTCAGAACAGCTAATGGATCTATAATGCTTCTAATTGGAGATGCATGTTGCCCTACTGATGGTGAAGATGAGGAAACCGCAATGGAGCAAGGCATAGTGACCTTCCCCAGTCACACAGTGAACCAGTGACACTTGCAGAACAGGGACTGAACCTGTGGTCTGCATGTACCTCTCCCACCCTTAGTCCTTGAAGGTGGTAGTTGCAGTCCCTTCAGGACGGCAGCTCCTGGCCCTGCAGCCGCCTCAGGTGGGAGCCAGCTGGCTGCTGTAAAGGCGTGCATGCGGGTATTGCACCCAGTAACAGCGTTCCACTGGTGTTGGGAGAGATGCTGGTCCTGATGTGCACGGCCCACAGATGGAGGAGGCAGCCTGAGGTTCAGCCTGGGCTGTTGGGCATCTAGTTTGCAGGTCAGCAAATGAACACAATTTGGATGAGGTTTTGAGTTCAGTGAATGCAGATGATGAGTGAGAGGAGATTTGGATACAAAGGGACAAAGTGTGTGTGGGACCTGATACAGAGCTGGGAGTTGCTGTTGCTGTGAACGTGGCAGTTAACTGACGTCACCTGAGCAAAGTAAGTTCAGGAATTTCTTCCTCCATTTTAATAAATGACACCACCCATTAAAATGGGATGAGTTCATTCAGAGACTGGACTTGCATGTACAGGACCTCTCAGCACCATTTGGAAAGGTAGCAGGATGTGCAGCTGGCCAGGGTAGGTCACTTTTGCCCATTTACATGGTGGTGAGAGAACCGGCACCATTCTTGTGGGCCTTTCCTGGCTGTGACAACCGTTAGAAATATCAAATGGTTTTCTCTGTGTGAGTCTTTCAGTAGGAATTGTATCAGACCTATATTGTGAACCTTCAGGGTTCTGTGGGAAATAACGATGGGGCAAAATAGTCACATCTCTTATGAGCTTCATTCCTGCATTACTCATGTTCAGCTTGCTACTCAGTAAATTGGTCTGAGATCTTCAAACTGGAAGGCACTATGCAAGTCCTCATGCTCACAGATTGCATGGTTCTGACTGTTGCATTAGTTGATAGCTATTGTCTCTTTTTCTGCAGCATCGACCAGGAAGAGAGCAGAGGATGAAGACGAAATGAAGAAGCTGGCTGCCTGGGCTTCATAAGAGCATGGTCTTTTTATAACACCGAACATTATAAGTGCAGATGTAAAGAGCTGTAATGCTGTTTTATAACCACACTCACTTAGTGTGGTTACATTTCATACAGGCTGGAGTTTTTTATGGCAAATCTTGCTAAGACTAGTGTTACTGCCATATTACAGAAGTAGCTTAAAAACAAGCAAACATAAGAATTAAGTAGTTGCCTAAACCTTCAGGCATCAATTTTTTTCAGCCTCGTCAAGAGATTTGTTTTATTATTAGTATCAGTTTTTATTAGGTACTATCTTACCATATCTGTTGGTTTGTAAAACCTGTGTGCCTCGCTTATGCTCAAAGCTGGATTCATTTTTGGAATGAGAAAGTTAAGGAAGTCATCAGGGCCCTGTAACTAGAGAGTTACTTGGTTCAGACTATTTGAATATTAGCAAAACAGCTTAATACATATCCTGACTTGGAAGTTCTTTGAGCCCAAGAGCTAATAACTGCACATTTGAGCATGAAGATTGTCTGCCTGGAGCAACTTACGGTGTCCTAGATATTAAGAGGAAACTCTTCTGTAGGCTTTTTGAAGTGGGATACATTATTTGTTTTGTTTTTGTTATTTCTGACTCGGTTACAAAATTACAGCGATCAAGCCAAGTGAATGTCTAAGTTCTTACAGATTCCTGCCAAACAGTACTGATTTTCATTAACCCTGTCGAAAATTCAGAAGAGATTTGACCTTCCTGTGTTCTTCTCCTCTACCTTGTCTTTTAAGCGTGAGTCTTTAGTTTGTATGGTAATACTCATCCTCAAAGGAATTAGCAACAAATTTTTAATTACACAGTTTCAAAATAGTTCTAATTTCTGAGCATTTGGTTCTTTTCTCTTACTCAGTTTGTGAATGGAAATAATACCAGTGTGCTGCATTTGCTGTGCCTTTTTAAACCCTGGTTAAAAGCTGATTCTGGGTTACTTGCAAAGTTGGTGTGTTACTGTCCAACTGACAGCTTTTAAGCCTAAGGAATAAAGGCCACTCTTGAGTGCTAAGCTACTACATAAATGGAGAAATCGCTGTTCAGATACAAACCAAAAATTAAATAGGTTGCTTTGTACTAACGAAGTGTAATAAATAAGTCTTAAGCTCTACGCTAGTAGCCTGCTGTCAGTCACAAGGAGATAGTAAAACACTGTGGAGTTCCTAGGGGTGTAGGATGCTTGGTTTTAATGTTTGCTGAAATTGAGCATGAGATGCTAGCTGAAAGCAGGAATATTTAGTGAAATAGCAATATTCTAAGTTACTAGTTATTTTGAATCCATTTGCTAATCTTTCTGGCTTGAATCCTACGTTCAAGGTGTGCAGTTTATGCAGGTCTCTGAATTGGGTACAGAACGAATTAGCACCCAGTGGTTGCACGACTGTGCAAGGCTGGCAGGGTGCTTGTGGACACTTCTGGTATTTCTGAATATGAGGCTGTGCCAACATAGTCCCATCGTTTGTTTGGAAAAGCTGGCTTCTAGTTTCTGTTTTTGGTCAAATTAGTAGTTTAACAATGCTTGGCTCTTATGTAGCACTTCGCTCTACAACCTAGTAGGTCTCTAAGCTTCCAATTTGAAACTAAAGTGACTTTCAGTCTGCTTTGGAAAATATGGGCCTGATGGTTTTGTGTAAGAACTTCCATGTGAACACCCCTCATGGGAGAGAAAAAAATCCTACAGAAGGTCTTTGCAAACCAGTGTTTGACTGCTGACCTTCAGCAATGTTTTGGCCAACTGTTGATCCTGAAGAAGCTTCAGGTGTCTTTAGCTTATTAATCTCAGACCAAGCACTTAAAAAATAAAATTTTTGAAAGATGAAGAAATCAAACTAGATATTCAGGTGAGCTGCTCTGAAAGCTTGTATATAAGTAGCTGGTGATTGTGAAGGACAGACTCATGTACCAGTTCACAGGCCAGGATGTGTGGTTGGTGAAGTTGTACTCAGAAACACTACAGTGATGTACAGAAACCAAAAGACGCCATAGACCTCTATAACTGGAGTGTTTGTTGCCATATTTTTTTGGGACGCCAGTTTTGTTCAAAGGCAGTGGGGTTGTAGAGATGTAATTCAGCTGAGGGAGTGGCTCTTTCCTGTGTAAATTCAGATACCAGTGGGACAAATGGCTCTTTAGTTTTTGAACATACATCTCTCTTCATGCCAACTATTATACTATTTGTTTAGTACGTAAGCAGTCGAGAGTGAATAGTGTCAACGTGTTATTGTAAATGTACTCTATTGGCTGGAACGTATTTTACAAGGAGGACTGTGGCAGCAGATGGTGTACTATAACTGACTTCCTTTCTTGTTGCTTATTTATTCTGGGATTGTTCTTTTTCTGCTAACAGGCTAACTTTAAAAAGGGGAAAATATATTAACAAAAAGTAAAAATTCGTATATGTATATACATATATATATACACACACACTGTAAATAAATATTTTGGTGTCATATTTGTGTTACATGATTTTATTAAATTTCTTTTCTTGTCAGGCAAAATTGTAAGTACTCTCCTTACACTGTCATTAGGATATAGTGCTCTTTTAAAAGATGTGAGAATATTTTGAAACATGTTTTTGATGTATTAATCTTTCAGCAGCAAGTTAGAATTCAAGAATTCTTTGAAGTTGATTTTGTTTAGAAAAAACAACCAATAAAAAACCCCACCCCAGTGTAAGCTGTGGTGTTTGGGCTGCATTCCTTCACACTTAACCATTGTGTTGCAAGAAATTCTTTTATTTTAATATATCCAGAATATCTCCCTCTCCTCCCCTCTGACCCAAAGATCTCATCATTGTTTCAGAAATACGTGTTTTTCACTTTCCAGGCGTTACTTGAAAGGAAGAATGATCAGGTCTTTTAAAAACGAAAAAGAAAAAAATATGATAGGCAAGGATGAAGTGAGAAATACAAAATGAATGTTTTCATTCATCTTACTAGAATCTCTTTAAAGTCCGTGTGTGTGGAGTGTCTCACCTTTTATGTACACACACATATATTTACATGTATGTATGAAATGCTGGAGCAGTGATTTAAGACCATCGTTCATTATCTGGTGTGCAAAGGTTTCAATTGCTTGGGCAGCTTCTCTTTTCCTCTTCGTGAATCCTAAGGGCTTTGTCACAAAATGCCAAGGAGCTGCTGTGGTACAAGCACTGCTGGCTGTGTCTGCAGCTGTGGGATGTGGAAGAACAGGATGAGTGTGCAGAGGGAATATTTAGAAAATCTCAGAGTCTTTCATGATGTAGAGCTTACATTATTTTAATTATGTCACTTTTTAGAAACACGAGGAAACTTTAGTCTCAAAAGTTTATTAGCAGCAGGGATTAGCTTGAACATTTTAAGAATTACAAGTAGTATAATCTCACGTAGCTGTTATATTTTCTCACATCTGTCCACATTGCAGAGGCTGTGGCGAGACTCACCTTCATAGCACTGTTCAGTCAGGTGTATATTGTAGGAAAAAATACAGCTGGTTGATGTGACTTTGATCATGGTTCAAGTGGTTTGTTGTTTTGTTATCAGCATGCAATTAATTACCTGATCACCACTGAGCTATACGCTTAGGATCAATATCTGCAATATCTGCAGATAAAACTAGATTATAGAGTTATGAAATGCTAGTATGTGCCTAGAAATTTCTGAACAACCTTGTATACCTAAGATGGCTGTGTCTGGCAGGGTCACGCTGGCCCCTCTGCTGCCCTGCTCCCCTCCTCTCCTGCATACTACACTTGTGTTTCTGTGTTTTGTATGTCTGCTTAGCTGACTTTTCCCCCTGCAACTAGAAGTCTTCTGATAATTCTCTGGTTGCTATTTACTACAGTTGTTTGTCAAATTCCTCTTTACCAAGACAAACTTGGGGCAAATGCCATCTTGGGGAGTTTGGGCTTGACCCTCACCCAGCCCCTTACAGCCTGTGCTGTCTCAGCAGCCACTGCTACCCAGGCTGTTTTTAGGGCAGCAGGGCAGTGTAGGTACCCCTCAGCTGGCTTTCTCAAAGGGCAGGCATCCGATTCTCTGAGGATTGAAAGGCAAGTTGAGGATCTGTGATTTGAGCTAAATTTTGTAAAACAGGTGGTAGGCCAATTGTCTGAGCTGGTGGTCTGCTCCCGTGGAGGTGATGAGTGTTGACACCTCCGCTTCCCATTGCTGTGACATCATCTTTCACCATGCAGGTCTCATGGGGCAGAATTTACATGGACACTCCAACTCTACCCTGAGTTTAGCACCCTTTCTCAAAAAATTAAACATGCACTTTAGGAGTAATGTGAGTGTTCAGATACATTAATTTATAAATATATCCAGATATCTTAGCTTTACTTTTGTACTCAGCTTACTAAAGGGACCTTGGTGCAGCTGCTGAACCAGCTAAACTCAGCTGGGACTGCAGATGTATAGGCATGTGTGGGGTTGCTGTATTACCCTATTGCATGTAACCTATGTGTATGAGGGGTGTTGGCGTGCCTGGTGCTGCTGCTTTGCTGCCCAGTAGCAGTGGTGAGCTTCATCAGTGGCAGGGCTGGGGCTCTGTGGGCCTCCAGGAGGAGCTCTGGGTTCAGTGTACAGCAGGAAACTCCAGCAGGCTGGGAAGGCTGCAGCTTTCTCACAGGACCTGATTTCAGTCTTACTGCTCATGCTGGAGGAAAAGGCCTGCCTGGAAGTGCTGCTCAAAAACCAGGGGGCAACCTTCCCACTCCTCCCACAAATCCCCTCTTGGTCAGAGCTAAAATGCTCTTTTAAGTACGCACCACCACCTTAGCTGCTTCTCTGGCTTCAGTCTCTTTTCTTCCCTTCCCCTATGGCCGCCTTGGCACCCAGCTTTGTTCCCTGCTCTGGACTGATGGAGGAGCTCGGAAGCAGATCTTCATGTAGCAGTTCACCAGCCCCCTCTCTACACACGCAGGCCAGGGCAAAGAGCTAAGACCAATCTCAAAGCTTTCAGTTAAAAGTACTCATTTTCAAGAAATTTAATACTGGTTCAGTGATTTGTGCCTTGCAGTGACCAGCTGCAAGCTGGATGTCATTGGAACACACTGAGGACGCTGAACTGCAGGAGGGATTTCTCGGTCAGGTCTGTCTCTCAGACCCTGTGAGGGTTCAGAGCATGTCTGTCATTGTGAGGTAATGCCAGTGCTACTTCGGGTTAGGTGGGGGCATGTGGGACATGCCTGTAGGGAGGTACTCCAGCTGCTGGTTTTGAGGCTGTTGATATTTATGTATAAAATAATCACTTTGATTTATTGAGGGTTTGGATCTTAAAAGGTAAGTTTACCAAGAGGAGGGTTTATTTGGCACAGGAAGTTCCATCTGAACTGACACCTTATGGCTGTAATGCAGTTTCAGAAGTTTACAAATAAATGTAAGTTGGAGACTCCACCTTGCACTTTTCAGGTTAAAACCTTCAGCTCCCAATGCTTTGCAAGCTGTCAGCAAAATATTTTAGTTCAGTTTACTGAGCTCGGGGAAAAAAAAACTCTCTGTGAACCAAGTTCTGGAAAAGGTTTGTAACGGCACTAACCTGACAACAGATCTTATCTGTATTGTAGCAGACACTTGGTTGAACACAAAAGATTTTATTTTATAAAGAAGACAATAGGAGAAAAAAAATGATGGGGGAAAATGATAAGTAGTTGAGACATTAATTTATGTAGCCTGAGAATCTGTCTAGAGCACATATTGTATCTGAATAAACTGAAATCTGAGTCAACAGCTGCTTCACCGGAGCAGAACATAGAAGCCTCTTTGTTGAGAGAAGAGATCTTGTCCTGTGACCTTTGGATAATCATGAGTCTTGTGTAACTCACGTCATTTGAAAAGTGAAAGATGTTGGTCTTTCTGTGGTTTCCTAGATTCGGATCTGAAACTTGGCTCACAGAGCATGCCAGTAGTGAACTACAGCATGCTGACAGCAAAAATAGATAAAAGTAATTATTTGCATGTGTTCTGTTTCTCATTTTAACTCACAGCAAAGTTGAGGTGAATTTTTGATTGTTTAATGCTCTGTCATAATACATTACTTTGCACATTAATTTTGCTGCATTCTTATTTTTTAATTGCCTGTTTAGGTAGGAACAGCTAAGTCAGATCTGACTGGTGTTCTCTGCAGTTATCTCTAAAAGAAACTCATTTTTTGGGCTGCTTTTCTACACCTAAGCAGGAGCAATGTCTCCACAGGCACACAAACATCTCACTGAATCTTACTCATGGTTTTGTAAAAGATTACAGAGTGAGACAGTTTTCTCATCTGCTTTTTCCAATGCAAGTTATTATCCCCTTGCCAAATTCAGATTGAAGAGGAACCTCCTGATGGTTTTGTTAGGTTTACAGTTCTCCTACAAGCTATGCTGCAAGATTTCTAAATTCATCCTGCACATCCACACACAAAAAATTAAACTCAGGGCAAGACTTTCTCTAAATGTACAAAGCAGCTGCCATAATAGGGTAGAGCTCTTGCTTGTTACCACTGCTTGTCCCTGTAACAGGTGTATTTATCCTGCAGAATGAGTGGGAAGTGGAGATCCCGTCACACCACGGTCAACCCACCCCATCACCTGGTTACCAGAAATTCCTAGAAAAGAGGCACAGGAAATTCGGGAGGAGAGATCTTGTAGTTTTGCCACCTGTTCCAATTGCTGGCTAAGCTACCTCCATCCACCTATCTATCTATCTATCTATCTATCTATCTATCTATCTATCTATCTATCTATCTATCTATATCTGTTTTTCAGACATGCAAGCAATAATGAGATCTTGAAAGGTCAGTGTGTAGCCTTCTCACAGCAGGTGCTTGCCAGATGAGCAGTGCTTGACAAACCCACATTAACTGCCAAACAACCGACCAAGCATTTCATAGTCGTCCTCAACATTTCTGTATAACAGCTGTGGCAGATGTTGTTTCTTCTCGATGAAAAGCATTCATCCACATGGGATTGAGAAGACACAGGCTTGTTTCTCCACCACATGCAAGCATCCTAGTGTGTTCAATTTGAACTGGTAGTAGAAGGGAATATTACAAACCTAGAAGCAGTGAATAATTTATAAGCAAGTATATTTACACCTACTTGAAATCCAGTTGAGATATCCCAAGACAAAGTTCCTGCACTGTACAGGCAAAAGTGTCACTGGATCAGCTAATCATCTAATTTTAACCTGCTGACAAGTCACGGGGATCAGCAGTAACACTAGGACTGCACCGACTCACTGTGCAATTAGGGTGAATCATGTAATTGCTTTCTTCCTCAGGTTCCTTATTTGCACAGCAGAGGGAAACACAATACCTGTCCCTCAGATACAAAGTGGGGATAAACTTTATTTGGAGAGCTCTCTGGTGATCCTCAAGTCAAAGGAGCCCTGAGTATGAATCAGCAAGCCTTTAAGGTCTCTATGAAGAGCTTGAAAAGGGGAAAGGTCTCCATGAACATTGGAACTGTTGAAAACCAGTAAAACATAGGTTGGAGCACTGCTTTTGAAGGCTTAGCAAAGGGTTAAGGTGCAGAACCTGATAACTTCCCTTAAAACAGGCGAGTCTTGGCCACTGCTGAGAGTTGATCCCAGAATCCCATTTATTAGGCCAGTGCTTTAATCAGCCCCTGCTAGAAGGAAGACCTGTGCTATAGGCTTCTGCACTGTGGGGAGTGATCTCTCTGACAGATGATGCATGTTCCTGTCTCTGAAGGGTTCAGCTCTGGCTAGTAGTGACTTCTGAGGACTGGAATTACTAATCTAAGTTCAGCACTCCTATGTCCATGCCTCCTCTTTCTCCCGAGCCATGCTGCCCTTTGCAGTTTGCGGTCTTTGCAAGCCATACCAGAATTCCAGCCTGGGCTGGATGCTCTGATGTCCTTAATGAGACAGAAAAAGCACAAGTCATACAAACGGGTAGGAAAACAGTGAAGATCTGGGTTGCACACAAAAGAAATGCATTGAAGACTACTTCTCTCAATGTCGGGTAGAGGTTAAAGGTATAAATGGACAAAGCAAAGCTTTGCCGGTTGAGTTAGAACATCACTAGCTTTCCTGAGTTTTAATTTCAGTGTCAGGTGCTGTTCTGTTGCAGACAGACTTCATATAAAAAATTCTCATTCTCTTACGTAAGAATAGCCTACACATCAAGCTTTCTGATTTATCCAGCTAAGCAGAATTACATTTGAGAACTCAGCCAATTACAGAGCTCCTTCAGCCTTCCTGTTACGTGACAGTGAAAAATGCTTGTCTTGGAAACATCCTGCTTGTGCACATCCTGTGCTCTGGGCAGCATCAGTGTAACTCTGCCTGACCCTTGTAAACAGGATTCCTCAATCCTAGTATCACTTTATTTTGATGATACTGGATAAACCTGCAGTTTGGGGCTTTTAAATATGCCCACCAGAAGAAAAAAGATGCTTTGTATGTGACATGGGGTTATGCTTAGACAGGTCTCATGACAGCCTTTTCCTGACTCTAGAACAACCATCAGAATGGTTCTGAACTGATCAACCCAAGGGGAAATTTCAAGAGAAACATTTTGTATTCCAGTATAACAGTCAAGCTATCCAGCTGGAGAACAATCTGTAAACTGACCAACAGTCACTGTTACACTGAGAGCAGCCTAAGTTTTTCGTTTACATCTATTACAACATAAGGATACATTAATCTTCTATTGTTTAGCATAAAGGACTGCATTTTCCCTATTTTTCCACTCTTCTGAATCCACATAGTTGCATTAGAAACAAAAAGGAAGTAAAATCTTGGCAGATCAAAAAGACTGAACAAAAGCCCTGGGCTCAGTGTTTTCTTTGCAACACACAACCTGAGAAGGACCGAACAGAAAAGGTTGTCCTTTGAAATAAGGCTGGGATAAAGGTTAGCACAGGGAGGCTGGCAAAGAAACAGTGCTATGGGAGAAGATGTTCCTGAATGGATTACGATTAACACAGAACCTAAACCACTCACAACACAGAAACTAACATTTAGTGGAGAAGCAGTTCTGGTCAGCAAACGAGTGAACAAATTCTTATTTTCAAAGGGGAAAAATGCTCACGTGTAAACTGTGGACAAGGCAATCTCCTCTTTCCCTTCTCTTTTCCATTCTCTCTCATCTTTCCTCTAGGAGGTTAAGATCCTGTGCACTAACAATGTGTTGAAGATCATAAAAATGTAGACCAACCAACTCCATTGGTCAGTACCTTGCTCAGCCAGAGTACAAACTCTTTACAGCTTTTGGAGATGGCTGCATTATCAGTTCTTAGATTCATTATCAGATTCAAACAAACATGGATGTGAGGATACAGTTCAGTTACCCAAGCACCCCTTAAAGCAGGTCCTGTATTTTACAGGAAAAATATGACTCTAGAGTGTTGGACCTGTCCAGTATGTTCTAAATGTTCTGATCTCTTGCACAAAGACTTAACTGAAATATAGAAAGAAATGATAGGAAGAAAGAGCCCTACGACCTGGCATTCCACAGAGTATTTCCTATAGGATTCTCTCCTTCCTTGGTGATTTGTGACCATGTTCTATTTATTTGTGTTATTTATAAAAATAACTGATTGCAGCAGCAACTTCAGAACATAACTTTTGAATTCCACCCCTGCCCCCCAGTATGTATCAGAGCCTGCCATAGCACAGGAAAAATTCCTCCACAAACCAATCACATGAAATTTCCTACAGAAAGTTCTACTCAAAATGATTTTTTTTCTAGTAGAATAACTGCTGCTCCTTTGTAGCTACGCTTCAAAAAAGGAATAGAAACTGCAGAGAAAAAAAAATCAAATTAGTGTTCTAATGAAATGTTGAGAGCAAAAACAATCTGGGGCAGACGTATCATCTAGAACAGGAGCCTTCCTGGTCCCTTTTCACTTCAGATGTAAGACCCCAACCCCTTCCCCTGAGAAAAAAGATGCTTAACACAAAGAGGAGAGCACAACAACCCACTGGAAAGCGCACCATGGAAGCTCCTACCACAGTCAGGTGCAGTTTGGTGAATTCATTTCCTCCCCTCCTTGAGCTGGTTCCATTGGTCCTATTGTACTCACAGCTAATGTTGTGTTGTGTGTTCTACACCCAACTAATGGCTGTCACAGTGGGAAAGGTATGGAGTGAGAGTTTATGGGGACTCATTCACAATTCAGTACTAGTCAGCAGTTTCACTGATTTAGCAGTACACAAATCAAAAGCAGAGAAGTGGTGTGGGCAGACTGGACGTGCTTTGGAGGATAAAAAATTCTGCAGGATTAAAAGATGTAGTATTAAAGGCAACCTACATACAGAACAATGTGTTACTAGTTGCACTTCTTGTAACTCACTCTGCTACAATTCCAGTTTGAATATTCCTCTGTGCTTTTGGCAAGGCACAGAACTCCACTGTCAGTTCTTACAAATGAAATACTGGAAACTTGGCTTCTTCTGTACTACAATTGCAGCAATGAGTACAAAAAGAAGGAAACACATGGAAAATAGTGCTAGAATGCATGCAAGTGCACCAGAAAAAAAATTCAGTGTGGGATTGACTTGGAATACACCTTGATCAAGATGTTCAAGGCCACGATGGGCTGTCCACCTCAAATTCTGCATGTCCTTGAGGGGGGATAACCATTCATTAACCAGTAACATAGCTGAAGTGATACCGCACTGCCACTGAACAAATTCACTTTTTCCAGCTCAGTTTAGTTAAAACAAGGTCTCCCTAAACAAAAATGTCTAATCATATGATACTAAATACTTTGGGTTTGCAAAATACCTTTTAAATCTTTAAGTTTTCATTCCTTTGCCCTCTCGTGATTAAACTGTAAATTATATAAGTGCTTTCTTTAGTGTCTAGATTTGCAGATTTACCTGCTGTACTTTGGAAATCCCTGGCATGCATGACCCAAGCACCTTCTCAATGTTTTTAAAACGTTTATAGTTGTAAACCTAACAATATATTAACAGACAGGTTTGATCTTTTCAAGTATATAAGTGACATCTGACGCAAGATTTCATGTATTTTCAATAATGTGCCAAAACTTTATTCACTCAACATCTATGAGGATTTTGTAGGATATTAAAAAAAAATCAGTTCCTTTTTTACTTTCACCCTCAACAAAAGTACAATAAGGTTTCTGGTGTCACAGCATTCTCATTCATTTTCATGCAGACAATTTTTGGTATAAATAGGACTCAGACCAAAAGCTGAGTAAGTGCAGGAGATCTGTGAGGTAAGAAATGTCTCATTCCAGCAGTATTTTATCCTTCTACTAGACAAGGCATTAAATGTTTGGTTTTTTCTACAATGCAAAAAAGAAGACAGGTGTTTTGTCCATAGTTTTATTTCACCAGGAAGGTTTATACAGTTCTGCATAAAGGTTGTTGTATGCACAGCCTGAAGTACAAAGCTCCCTTTGAAAACTCCAGCACAAAGACACTGCATATTGACAACATTAAACAACGATGTGGGTGGTATAGGGCAAAAAAAAAAAATTAAAACAAAACAGCATTCTTCCTATTGGAAAAGCATAATAAAACAAGGCACTTTCAGTAAATAAGTGGAGAACAGAAACATGCTGTATCAAAGATTCCACAGAACTGACCCGGAGCTCTGTAACAAAATTCTGCAGTAATGAACAAGTAAAATACAAAAAGGCACTACATAATCCTCTCCCTGCAACTCTCATTTCTCAACCAATTAGCCAACTGAACTTGGCACAATGGAGTCTTAATTATAAAGTGCATCTCCTGTCTTAATACATTTTGAAAAATAGGCTATACAACATAGGTACCAACATCCCCATGTGTACAATATATTGAAACAAAAACACACTGCAACTAGATTCAATCTAGTTATGAACTGTGCAGGAAAAAATATGGCTTCTTTACAAGTCTTTCAATAACCTCCATATAATCTGGAATATTTTTAAACAAACACGAATGCATTAGCAAGGTGGTAAGAGGTAGTGTTCTGAGTAAAAGGCAAACTTACAGATTTTATTGTTACATGGGTATATAACGAAGGTATCCCAGATTTTCAAAGCAGCATTACTGAACAAAAAGTATTACAGCATGCTATCTTGGGATGAAAATACACAGTGTTTTGGGGGTCTCAGATTAGTTCTTTCAGCAAAAATGACCATTTTACAATGTCCACCTATGATCCCATTTTGTAAGTACTTTTCTCTTGGTACTGGAAGTTTTCCTACTGCATTGCATTAAAATTTCCAGAGAAACTTTCTTCAGCTTTAGAATTTAAAACCAACACATTCTTCATTCTTAAACACAGACGACTCCATTTTTACTTCAGCAAGCATTATTTTATGGCTATAAGAATATGAAAACACAAATACCAAACAGATGAACACATCAAATGTGTCACAACAGTGGCAATATATGACATATGAGTTAGATGTGTTCCATGATTTAATGTGAAACTTTTGTCATTCTGCTAGGAAAGTCAGCCAAATTGTGTATGTACACTATCTAAACTATAGCTGATTTTAGCCCTTATTAGACTTCAATATATTAAATATATAAAGGCTTGATAAAAACTGAAATCAAAGCAGCACTGGGTATATTTCTTACATTAATAATTTGTAAGGATTTATGTAAACATTCAATATGTGCATTCTTGCTCTTTGCTGTAAATTCTTCACAGCCACTCTATGCTCCTACCCACGGATACATCCCAACCATGAACCTTTCCCGGTTAACAGCAGCTGCTGCTCAGCTATTCCTCATCCGCGGTATAGGCTACTTCAGCAACTTCAATTTCTGGGACAGACTTTTCAGCCAAAGAGCCGCTCCAGCACGGCTCATGGTTCTCTTTGTCTGAGCTGCAACAACAAGATCAGTAAGTGGAAACTGGTATGATTTTCTATAGCCATTTTATGCTGACAATCCACAAAACACTTACAAAGCTTTTTTAACTTATCGCTTATTTCAGATCTAAAATTATCTATCCTGAGGGCCTGTATGCAGCAGAGAGGTGCAGTAAAATGCTGAATTTCTCAGATGTGCAGAATTAATGCAAGACCAAACATTTAAAAAAACATACTTTAAGAAGAACTAAAATACAAGTAAAATAATAGTATTTACCAGCTGTCCTCACCCAGGGTACCCTGGTCTGCTTCTACTGCAGAAGACTCCACCTCACCACTGCACTCACTTTCTTCTCCTGATATTTGACGAGTCATTTTTCCTAAAGATAAATCCCTACAACAGATAAGAACAGAGTACCACCAATCCATACAGCAAACATTTGTCACTGAAGAACTGTTTGTTTCATTTTAACCTCGGCAGTTTCTGCAAAAAGATTGAAAGTAACCTTTCAATCTCACTCCTGCATGCCCCATTTCTTTTATTAGTGCAGAGATGGCAGGGCTTGCACTGGGTAGCTATTTAAACAGTTTATTTGCTCCAGCTGCTTATTCCTAAACTCAATTCTGTCCTCTAAATCTCTGGGCCACCAAGATGATTAGAAGGATGGAGCACCTCTCCTGTGAGGAAAGGCTCAGAGAATTGGGATTGTTCGGCCTGGAAAAGAGAAGGCTTTGGGGTGACCTAATTGCAGCCTTCCAGTACCTAAAGGGAACCTGAAAGAAAGATGTAGAAAGACTTTTTTACAAGAGCCTGTAGTGACAGGACTGTTCCCCCAAGGGAGAATGGCTTCAGACTGAAAGAGGGTAGGTTTAGATTGGATATTAGGAAAAAAAATCCTTATTGTGACGGTGCTGAGGCACTGGAACAGGTGTTCAGAGAAGTTGTGGATGCCCCATCCCTGGAAGTGTTCAAGGCCTGCAGGCTGGATGGAGCTCTGAGCAACCTGGTCCAGTGGAAGGTGTCTTTGTTCATGGCAGGGGGTTTGGAATTAGATGATCTTTCAGGTCCCTTCCAACCCAGGCCATTTTATCATTCTCTGGTTGCATGACAATTTAGTACCTTTACAAAATTCAAATGCCAGAGGAATGTGTATGACTTCAGGTAAAAAATTATGATCAGACTAAGCCACACACATCTTGCCTAAGTGGTAGAAGGATTATAACGAAAACAAAGTCAGAAGGAAGACAGGCAGGATGATAAAAATATTTCCTCAGTAGTTTCTCAAGTTTCTCACTGTACACATACTAAGTGTTTCTCACATACTAAGTTTCAGAGCAATACATTTTTCCATTAGTGATAATTTTTTTCTTAACGGCAACACAAGATAATGGTCCAGCTAGCTTGGCTATAAATGGGAATATGGTCATGTAGATTGATCAAAGAAATCCTTTTTTCCACACCATTTCTCTATGTGGAAAACATACATCAATTTAGCACTGAAAGATGTGTCTTGACTTGGAAATAAAAGCTGGTGATCCATTTTGTGTTTCAAGTGATACTACTATATTTCTTTCCCTTTCCAAACTGCTCTAACTACTGTTTTTATTGTTTTGTTTTACCGTGTGCATTTTAGGCACAGCCTTAGCAGTATTCTGTAACGTGACTACTGGCCTATGTTTGAGCCAAATCCAGCAATATGTAAAAGCCTGCAGGTCTCAGGACTTGTCCAACTGTCCCCTCCTACCTCACATCCATTGTGGGTACCTGGCCTTCAGAGTGTGTAGGCGTAAGATATTAAATTCTTGCTGGGCCATCAAATAAAAATTCTACTTCAACAAGGCCAAAGACAGACACATTTCTTTTGGGTTCATTTCCCATCAGACAAGCTGAAGTTCTTAAGATCACAAGTTTACTTGGTAATTTTTATAGCTAAAAGTCATAGAAGTTATTTTCCATCAAGACTTCAGACACTACTTTGCTGACTTTCAGTAATTTTATATGTCTGGGAAACTAGCAGTGTGTTTGTCTATTTAAAAACCATTATCTATCTCCAGGGAAAACACTAAAAAAATCAAGTCCCTTTTTGCTATTCACATCTTTTTATTTTAAATCACACAGAATTTCCTATCATGATGTTTTAGCCAAATGCAAGTTACTTAACTTTTCCTGACTATTTCACTATTTAAACCAGCAGCTTAAATGTCATAACTTTCTCACCAAACAGGGGAAGCATCTTTCAAATGTAATTACTTGCCTTCAGGAGTAAGCAACAAACTGAATATGGTATTCTGATCAGAATTTTCAGTCAGCCACAATAATTCCACTTAAATCCTTTTCCAAAGGTAGTTCACTAGAACATTGTATGGTGTGATCTGTTAGTCAGCCTGGATATGCTGGACTCAGCAACCCATTCAGTATTAAAATAAAAT
Source organism: Oriolus oriolus (assembly GCA_013400235.1). Lineage (NCBI taxonomy): Eukaryota > Metazoa > Chordata > Aves > Passeriformes > Corvidae > Oriolus > Oriolus oriolus. Next base: position 413,050 of record VXBT01012115.1, on the reverse strand, counting down.
TTTTTTTTCTTTTTTTTTTTTTTTAATTTCTTCACTGCCCCTGGTCTGACACACACACACAGAGGATGTTTTTTCATCTGATCTCATATTAGGAAGAAATTCTTTACTGTGAGGGTGGGAGGCACTGGAACAGGTTGCCCAGAGAAGTTGTAGATGCCCCATCCCTGGAAGTGTTCAAGGCCAGGCTGGATGGGGCCTTGAGCTACCTGGTCTAGCAGAAACTGGGTGACCTTTAAGGTTCCTAAATAACTCTGTGATTCTGTTAAGTTCTAATGGGACCATAGGAATTTACTGTTTTGCTAAGGAAATGCTGCAATACTGACTCAGCAGCTCTAATGGGACACTGGATAGCACAACATCAATTCCTCAGCTCCTGCTACAAAATTTGGCAGACAGGAACCATTTTCCCTTGGGTTTAAGTGGGTTTAAATCTCCCATACTATTTAAATGGTACCTGCAGCATCTCATTCCAAGCAATTCAGAACAAAGTAAAAGACATTATTTCAGACATATAACTGCTTTATCACTATGCTCTGTCAAAGCTTTGAGTACAGACAGAATTTTATAACTCAAAGCAATTTTTCCACTCATCTCTAGCAGGGCATTTCACATTTTCAACTCTTCAAAAGCAGAACAGAATCTTGCTCTATCTTTACAGGACTTAAAGGATTAGGAAACAATCACAGTTACTTTAGAGTACTTTAGAGGGAAAAGATAGGACAAGTTTCTCAGTCAATTGTACTAAAAAGCTTTTAGCCAGCATATGAGAAAGAACTCACTGAAAATACTGCCTTGTATTTGGCTGTGTAGTGAAAATGGTTTCCAAGATACAGCTAAAGCTGGTGCTTGTGACTAGACAGGGAAAATGCTTTCATGGAGATAAACTCCTTAAAATTTCTACATACCTAATTCTTCTTTCAACAGCATCAATATGAAGTTGCTTTTCAGTTAATAATTTCTTCAGTGATTCAACCTCCCTTTGTTTTTCAAGCAGTTCTTTTTGTAGGCGATAATTTGTTTCCTCCAGAGTTTCACAGAAAGCCTAAAAGACAAATTTAGGAGCATCTTCAATTTAACTTCAGTGAACTGCATTTATTGATTTTTCTCTTAGAAATATCAACCTGTAACAGTATTATAGCTGCTTTTCTTCAGATTGATTACTATAAAAAGCTATGTAAATTTTAAACAAAATTCTTATCTTAATAAAATAATGCTGATTTGCTTTGAATGATGAATTTATTATGCTGAACTGCAATGCAAATACTTTAATCACATCGTTTGTCTCACAGCAAGAGAGACTTTAGAAAAGTAGTCTCTGATTTTGAACCTTTTTGCCTATATCGATCCTGCTCCCTTTTCTCCTCATGAAGTTTTGTTTCCACATGACTTGAAAGTCAGTTTCAAAGTATCTATATATTCCCATGACAAAAGCAATATTTGGATTAAGTACATGTCCTTTCCTTACCCAGGATAAAGACAAAGCTGCACAGTTCTGTACCAAACACCCGCTACAAATACGAAATCATGACCATCAGAAGACTAGTTCAAAAGTATTTTGAAGAAGTTTCATGGGACGCTGTGAACACTAACTACTCAGCCACGACAAATATGCTGTGCTCCTCTGCTGAGCATGACATGTATGTACCACACACCCTGATGCATCTGGCAGTGAGCAATCTCAAAACCTAACGTGAAGAGCCCGTGTCTAATGCAACATCCACTGAATGCAGGAAGTGACAGAAGCATTGGCACAGCGCCTGCTCATCTATTACTGGAAAGCACAAGTCTTCCAACAGTAATGTACAATTCTGATTTAATAATTTACATGTTCTCTATAAATAAGAGCCCCACGTGGGAAGCTTTCTTGGCTTAATATTACCTGCAAGTAACCACTGATTCAGAGTCTGCTGAATATAAACATTTTATATGAGCTCAGTTAAGAACAATGCTGTTAGGACACTGTTTTCCTAAAGTTTTAAAACATCAGGAATATACTATCCTTTAACTGAAGCAGACTCGTGATCTTCAAAATGTTAAGTCTTCCTGTAATTATACAATACAGGAGTATGAGGAGTTTTCAATTCAATAACCCTATTTTTCCACAGAATTTTAGTTTACTTTATTGCCTCAGATAACAAATTTATCTTTGCTGACAGGCACTTGAAGACCAGTCTTGAGTTAATACATAGCTTTATTTATGTCCACTAGAGCCAAGAGCACGTGTCATGCAATTCATTCTTCACACAGCATTTGTAGTGATTCTTTTAGCTATTACTCTGGTTAAGCAGTCATCCCATTTCAGCCAAGCCAATTAAGTAAATTTTACTGCTCTTTGTAAGAATACTCGAGGTTGCTGGCACCCTAACTGAAAATTAGACATATCTCCTTAAGAACACAATTAAGTTTATTATTGCAACCTTTAGATGTATGCACATGGAAATTTCCCTGTACACAAAACAGATAAAAATATTGCACAAATGCTGAAAACTGTTTCAATGCTCTGTATTAGAACTGAATAAAGCCTTTTGGAAAAACTCATCTCTGTCTGCAATTTGGGTTTGTGCTGCACAAGGAAACGCAGTCACTGTTCACAGCTGAGGAAGAAAACATCAATATATTCTGAAGGATGCTGTCAAAGCAGAAAAGTGAACCAAAGCTGAGAAAAGGAACAATGTGTAATGAGCTATCTTGGTCTTTAGACAGCTGGACACCTGGAGTCTGCAACAATTTTAGTACCCAGGCTGGAATAATTTTCCCTGTAATTCTGAAAGGACAACTGGGAGACAGCTTTGCTTCCTTCTGCAGTGGATCATGCAATGGAGATGGCAGGGAAAAGATCTGTGGAAACAACTACCAAGGATTTGACAAACAAACAAACAAAAAAGATTTAGTGAATATTTTGCCTACTTTTCTGTGATTAGACTTCTAGGCCTAATCAGCTTCTAATGGAGCAGGTACCTGTATCCCTCCCCCAAAAAACATAAATCTGTTTTGCAAGTCCTTGGAATAACAGAACAGACATAAACCAAATAGAAGATATCCATATTTTGCATTATCAGGAAAACAGAAGATTTTTTTCTGCAATGCTTTGGATGGTAATACAAAGGCAAAACAGAAGTAAGTTTTGAGACACATTTAAAAAAGGAACTCCAAGAATAAGTACACAAACCTCAGTGCTTTTCTGTATAAGGCAGTTCAGACAAAGAAAAAAAAAAGCAACAAACACCAAGGGATGGATATGGATGCTTTTAGTAAGTAGGACTTTAGACTCCAAACAATCAGAAGCAAGACAAAAACCATGACCACAGCCACGGATTTCAGGTTGAGCAGACTTCAATCTCTTGGAAAACCTGCTTGGAAGAAAGAATCCCTGGGAAACCACCTTGGAGCAAAGAGCAGTCCAGAAGAGCTAGGTGATACTTAAGGATCACCACCTGCAGGGTCAGTAAGTACAGCTCAACAAGCAGAAAGTCAAGCAAAGGTTTGCAGGAAGCCTGTGTGGATGAGCAAGGATCTCCCGAGCCCAGACATAAAAAGCAATTCTACTAGGGCTGAAGGTATGGAGAGGTGACACAGGAGGAGTGCAAGGTTGCTGTCTAATCTTACAGGGACAGGATTATGAAAGTGAAGGACAACCTGGAGCTGAATCTGGAAAGGCATGTGAAAAGAAACAACAAAAAAAAAGGATTCTACAAGTACAGAATCAAAAAAGGAAGATGGGAAGCCTTGGACTTGTTGTCTTGATTGGAAAGACCAGCCTTGAGTAATTTCTTCTCTGCAACCAGAAGGAAGGGCAACACAAACTTACCTGCAATGGGGGAAGACCAGGTCAGGGAGCACTTAAACAAACTGGACACACTAATGTCCAGGGGACCTGAGAGGTTGCACCTTTTTACTCTGCTGGTGGTCAGCCACTGGAGAGAGAGGCTGTGAAGTCTCTTCTGTAGAACATTAAAAACCTGACTGGACATGTCCTGGGCAACCTGCAGTAGCTGACCTTACTTGAGCCAGGAGGGCTGGAATAGGTGATCTCAAGAAGTCCTTTCCAACCTCAATCACTCTATAATAAGGTGGGGTATCTCTGGGAGAATTTTATGACAGCTGTCTCAACAACTTCACAGAAATAGGTAATACCTAAAACTACAACAGCACACCTATTTCAATGTTTGATTAAATTTCAGTGGAAGAATAATACAGATTTCACCACAATATGCATGACTGAAATTTGAATGAAGAAGGCACTTAAATTTTTTTAATTATCTGAACAAATAATGACAGGAATTAAAAAAAATTTTCATCAGCTTAAATAGCAATAATGCAAAGTGATTGAGCAGAAATCAAATATGAGCTTGTGACACAAAAAACATACCAAATCTTTCACATGCACACAGTAGTGTAACAAGAGCCAAGGCACTCCTACATACATGCAAAGCAAACTGGTAAAAAAATAAATTTAGTTGAAGGAGCATCATTTAACATTCATAATTTCTGCAAGACTAACTATGTATGTACAATTCTAAAACATAGTTATTCTATAAAGCAAGAAAACTAAGATTATCTGCTCTAGACAGCCTTGATACAGCTCTGCATGCCAGTGAAACTTACTTCTAATAAATACTGTGTGCTGCAGACTATTTATTTGTTCAATGTGCTCATATGCATGTTGAAAGGCTGCTGGTTTACAACACTACTTAGTTTTCTGCAAGAACACTATTTGTGGTGATGAGAATTAATCGTTTAAGTACATTCATTACATGAGAAGGCATCCCTTCCCGTACCATGGGTGTTGGAAGTAAACAATTCTTGGGTTCCTTCCAACCCAAACCATTCTATGGTTCTATGATTCTGTGATATTATAGCAAGAAACATTTTCCTGCAAGACCTGAAGTCTAAGGTGTAAGCACTGTAACAATGTGCTGAATGCAAACTTATAAAATCTCCCGTTATATTCAGTAGTTGCCTTATATAAGAAGTTGCTTTAAAAAAACAAACTTCATCCATGGCTCATAAAAGGCAAAAAAGAAGATACATTCTGGGACAGGAATGAAATGCAGCAGTCAAAGACGATCAGTGTGCACCAATTATCAGACTATGCCCATTCTAGAAACACATACTTTTGTGATTTTTGTGAAAGAACAGAAACAGAAGTGTTTCATTCCGTATCACTACACAGATCTTACAATATTCTAACAACACCTGCCTTTTGCATTCTGTTTCTATCCTACTACTTAGCACTTACCCTGCTCTCTTCTAGACTGTCAAAAGGACCCGGAGGATCATCCAGACAAAGAAATTCTCTCACTGCAAGGCTTTACCAAATAAAAGAGAGTCAATTACTTGAAGTACAAAACCAGCAACAACACTTACAAATGATTGCAAAATGGAGGTATTTCTTTAAGTCACACAAAAATTTACATCCTCAAATTTACTCCCAAGTATTCAAAACAATGTTAACAAAGTATTAAGTCTCAGTTGTATGTGTTGACCAGGGGCAGTACTAAAAATGTAACTTATGAAGATGAGTAAGCAATTTTAGAACATGATTTTTCATGATTTCTTAAAATTTTCATAGAATTTGTTGCTACATGACAACTGACAAGTTTATCATTTTGGTATTGAAGAGGTTTGAAAATTTCTCCTGAAGAAAAATAAGTATTATTGGATGGATGAAAAAGTATGCTGTTAAAATCCATATGCAGATCCCCTCAGGTGGTATCAGGGGATTTAAGCATGAGTTCTGAAACATGTTCACCTGTCTCCATTTTGCTAAGACCATAATCCACTGACATATATACATTAAATAATTTTTATATATATAGTACATATTTTTATATAAATAGTAAGTTATAAAGCAATAGAAGACAAAGTTAATGTGCCGTGGATCTACTACACAGCCATCTCTAAACACACATTTCAAACTAATGCATTCCACTTAGAATTGTGTAACAGTTGTCAGCCCCCTCTGTGGGTGGTTTTGCAAAGGCCAGAAGAAGGAAGTAGGTGTAATCCTGTGGTTTACTACGGAGTATTTCAAGCATCTGTCTCATTCTACCTTCTAAATTTAGATTACGTTCCACAGAACTACTAAATATCTCCAAACATGTCCCTTCAGCCACCTTTTAAAGACTTTTCTGCTTGGTTGTATTCATTCTTCTTCAAATAACCTCAGATCAGAACACTGTATTCACAATTAATTAGCAAGTAGTAATTTAGGAGCAATGCTGTGCTTGTACTCACTACTATAAATCTCCAAATCATCTCCTACTGCAATGAATGCACAAAAATGAAAAATGTGAATCCAAACTTAATTTCCTGTCTCTTCCTCCCACCTAGGTCCCACGGAAAGGTGAGGGCAAAAGGCAGTAATTTTCTGCCTTCCACTCATTCACTGCATTTGAGGTATTCACAAAATACAAACACAAGAAAGGAAACTTTCACCCAGCTACCATCCTGATCAACCAGCTTCAGGTTTGGCAAGCAAAATGAGGAGAAATTTCTTTGAACACTTTAGTTTAAAAAAGACTTTATTTATCTAAAATACACTGAACATTTACTTTGTTGTTTCTTTACCTAAAATAGGCACCTGATGGCATGAACATTTATTTGCAGCCTAGCTTTGCTCTGAGAGTCTGCTCTGACCCTGCTCTCCCGTCCATGTGCTACACCTCTTCCTTTCATTTAACAAATAGAAGATTCTGCCTTAAAAGTACCACAGGGATCCTTTCTGTCCTGTGACAGAGCTTGCTGTACACGTGTGCTGGCTGACATCCCTGCCCAGGGAGGCGCCGTGCCAGCATTAGGGAGGGCAGCAAGGGGCAGTGCAGCACATGGGATCCCTGACTCCAAGCTGACTGAGTTCCTCCCTTCCAAGCTTCTTATACAGGGTGGAGACAGGACAGCTCTGTCATCCATATAAAGCCAGATGATGCTTCTGTTTAGCAGGTTAAACTTCTTTCTCCCATTTCACGAGTTATATGAAATTTTCTTGAACATATTTAACTCTGTGGGTGGATTTCAATTTGATCTTTCACTGAATCTTCAATACAATGCAAAATATGAGAAGAAGTCTATAAAACACAAACAAGTCTATAAAACACAAACACTGAATTTAGCTACCTGCACATACCATACTCCACTTTATCTTTAAAATACTTTGTGAATCTAGTTTTATTAAAAAATAGATATACCAAATGAGGTCTCCTATCCCTGATGGGCAAATTTCTCACTGTCAATACAATACATAAAGCATAAAGAGAAAGAAAACAGACTTCTCCACAAACAGAAAAGGATTTTTTGGTGAAGGTCTAACCCAAGCAGTTTGACTTACTTGCAAAACGGGAAAAATAAATAGTGAGCTTTAAAGGAGAAAGTAGGGTCAGATGCTCACCACTGCTCCTGTGTACAAGTATTAATTGCCATTAATAGTAAATTTATTCTCTGATAAGTGGGTAAAAATACTAGATGGATCAAATCTCCCCCATTCTAATAACTTCTTGAGGAATTCAAACATTCCATAGATCCAAACATTAGAACCATATCAAGAGGTTATGAAGTTTATAAAAAAATTTTGTCTTCATGCAGAGCCCTACATGAACAGAAGTTAGCCAAAATACAAACTGATTCCACAAACATTTTATTTTAATTCCTTTTTGTATCCGACAACCACTGCAGTCTAAAAGTCACAGTTCAGAGTTTCTTGCTTTGAATTATGACAAACACTATTTTGTCCAATACGGTCCATCACTACGATAGAAACAAGCCAGTTGAAATGCTGAACTAGCTGCAACAATATGAACCATAAAGACTTCAGATCTATTTAAGCAAGTCCATTCCGCTCACTAGTGTCTCCAGCAGCATAACAGAAGTTACATTTAGGGACTATTAGAGACTGATTCCTTTTCATTTTGGCAAACCCATTATTGTGTAATTTAATTATTAGGAAGTTTTTGAACTTCTCAGCTGCATACCTCACCCACATAATCATATTTAATAGCCACTGACACATAAACTCACAGGTTGAGCCCTATTTCTCTTTGAACCATTTAAGCTTTGTCCCTGACATCTCACAACAAAGCTTTGCCACTCAGCATGACATACTCCAGGATGACTATGAATCATCAAAATATTAACATTCTTTACACCTTCCCTGTCTCCTTTGATGATTTCACACACCCTGTTCAGCCCATTCTTACCCAAGACAAAAGACTAAAGAGAACTCTTCTTGCAGGGAAGTTTTTCTGCAGCTTCATCTGTTCTTGCTTGCTTTCTCTGTACCTCTAACAGACACTTCCCTTGAAACTGAAAGCTGTGTTTTAGCACTGAACTATGTAGAAGTACAATGCAGATTCCCAGAGCAGTAACTTTTTTTTCCCCTTTTAAGTTCCTCTAACAATTTTAATGAAATTTTCTGACTATAGCTGAGTACTGACCTGATTCAGGAAACTAGTGGTTATCAGTATCAACAGTTATTTTCCACGCTGCAAAAACCAGTTGAGTTTGCAAATCTGTATGGGTGTACTTACTGTCATTTTGTACCTCAATACACAAAAATAGGTATTAGTCACTCAGTGCCTCAGGATCCTTCTACAATTTTTGGTGATCTCATTATTCATTTCATTTTCCAGATAACTTCAAGATGTTCTGAACATCAGTGTCCACAACTGTGATCTAACATTCCATAGGTACTACCCCTAAATTTCCATCAATCCTTTTCCCCTTGTCTTTTAACCATTTAATACAAGCCCCGTCACAACTACCTGTTTGTTAGATTTCCCTCTACAGGAGACACTGCATCATTTTTATTTACCTGCTTACCACTTTGCGTTTTTTTACTACAAGCAGTACCAAAGTCAGACTGACGTACAAATCCTTATTTTCCAGACTCAGCAGCTGAATGCTCTATAAAAACATGTCAAATGTAGTAATAGCCCTTCTACTAAAAAGTAAAGTAGGTATGAGCATTATATGGCCTCACACCACAGCTTGGCAATTTTACAACTTAGTTCCTTTAAAAGTCTTGAGGGAATTAGGTTTGCTTTAGAAAATTTCTTACTCTTTGTTTTGAATGAAGTTTCAGATGATGACAGGTCCTCAGACTCATTCCTAAAAAAATCTCTAGTACAGCAACCTTAACTTCTTTATTTCTGGTGCTGGAAAAGGTTTTAAAACTAACTGCTTTGCCTCTAGCAAGTTGCTTACTTAAATTCTCTTCTGGTCTTTAATAAAATTATTTTACGTTTCATTTGTCAGAATTACGTTCCATTACTTTTCCTGCTTTGAAAGAATCTCCCACTTTGTACGAACAAAGATACTTTTGAAAGAAATCTTTGCACTTTGCTGCTTAAACACATTACGTTTTCTAAACTATTAAGACTTCCTTGATTTGTGGTTTACATTTACTTATGTACAGGAGTCTATAAAGGTAATCCTATTACTATCATGTCATGTCAATTAGAAACCTTTAGTCTGATAGACATTTTAAGAACTAACTGCATAATAGTGTAGGTACTCTCCATTATGAAAGCCTAACACTTAATCCTAGTATAAATTAACAATATATCAATTCTGTATTAAACACAGAGAAGTAATGTTTTAGGAGCAAACATGGGATTATTCTAACATTTTAAATATTACAGCTTTTAGTTATCCCTGTACAATTCAAAATACTTCAATTCTGCTTTTTTTTTATGCTAAGATGGGGCTAATTTAAAAGGACACTGAATAATTCACATAATGACCAAATGCACAACATGAACATTACTGAAATTCCTCACCGCACTGCCCAAAGATATACTGCTGGAGTCTAGGAGTTTTGTAAGACGAGTATGGACAGAAAAAAAGTCACAAGTGCACATGCAAAGTTTAATCACATACCAGTTAGCAATATCTTTGTGAGCTACTAGGTTCTGGAGGAATGCCTGCAGCCCCAACTGTCGATCTTCCAGGAAGTCAGGATTGTAATTATCCTTGAACCAGCGCTTTGGTGGAAGGGCCAACCGAAAGCCCGGAAACATATCTTTTAGCTGAAATTGAAATCAAAGACAAAAAAAATTCACAATTCGAGAAAAAATACTGATTTTGTCACCGCCACTGACTTCACTCAGATTTATGAGGTATTTCTGACTTCTGCTGAGTTCAAGCACAAGATAAGTCTCAACCATAAGTACGATCCAAACTACAACTTAAATTGTGGGCACAGTTCTGTCACTTGCTGTGCTGCTTTACGCAGTAACAGTGCTTTGTATTTTTCCTCAAATTTAACACACAAAAATAAGAATCAAAACCTTTGCTTTGTTATTTAATGTCTGAGCCTGCTATTTAAAGACTTCAAGTCTGTAAACATAAGAAAACTGTAAATAAAAAGTATCAGATGAATAATAATTTCGGTGGTATTTCTTCTAAAGTACTCAGGGATAGTAAGTACTATACATACATATCTATAGAATAAAATCCCATTACAGATCTACAACTCTGCAACTCGTCTTTCTTGGGGGGCTAGAAGAATAAATTATAACACATGTATGAATTACTTCTAGTAAACAGTAGTTCTTTGCACACCCAGAATAATAAAATTTCAATATGCAAGTATGGCTCAAACCCTAGTAACATGCAAAACTGTATTTCTGAGTTACTTAAATAGCAATTGGGTACAGTTGACATCAGAAACACCCAGAATTTTTCTCTGAATTCAGAAGTAAAATATACAAGTGAATGAAAGCATGAAATTATACAACAATGAACCTGTCCAAGGGTGCCAATTATTTTTCTAATATGCATGATAATAAAAAAAACTTTTAACATTTTGATAAAAAACCCCCAATTTTTCAAAGTGATGCTTGACAAAGAAAAATCTGGGAGAAGATTTACAACCAACACGAAAAAGCAAATAGGTTTTACAAAATCTGATATCTCAGCTGCCAAAAGAATTGTTTCATCTTTTTTTCTGAATACAGGATCCAGCCAACTTCTGTCAGAGATGCTCTGCATACACCTATTATATTAAGATGAATGTTGCAGTGACAGAAAATGCTAATCGGGAGCTCTTTCACCAGATTAAGTTTTAGAAAAGTTAGAACAGATGCTGCATTTCAAACAGTCTCTCTACATACTTTAAAGGAAGAACCACATTAATGTTTCACCTCTGCTCATGTAAGTATTGCTTCACAGCATGAAGTGCTTTTTAAACATCACAAGTATTGTTTATTCAAATAGCCCATGATAACAACTAGTTCCTTATTTACAGAATGGTTTATTGTCAAAGCCTTGCTCTTTATTACTGAATTTAATTATTTAAGTATATGTTTTCCTCTTACTGAATTTCATCTTGATATTAGACTCTTCTTTATATCTTTAAGTTTATCTTTGGTCCTCCAAAGTTCTTCCATCTCTTACCAAGTTATTAATACCATATATATATATATATACACACATATAAAAGAATGTATCTGAATAGAACAGAACCCATAGAATATAACAAAATGAGTTCCTGTTAGTTGTAAAGAAGACCATTGCTGAGAAAGCTTTTCAACCACACAGATTTCTGCTTAATGGTACTTTTACTTGTCTGGTCATATAAATCATGCAATTTAATTCTAAGGAGAGAGTACTCCTACCCACAGATTGCTCCTTTTGTGGATGAAGGGTGTTAAGAGCCAGCTGCTGTCAGTGGACTAATTTTCAACAGCACAGTCCTGGAGCATTATTTCTTGAGCACTCCTCAGACACAGTAGGAAAACCCACGGGTCAGACAACTTCTTCTGGCCGTGATTGCTTGCCTAGACCCAGAACCTTTCCTACTCCTTCCTGCATCACCATGTGACACATGACATGTCACTCGAGTCACAGTCTTGGGGAGAAATGGTAAACTTCTTGGTTCTTAAGACTGGCCATTTCATTACAAGTTTTCAAACTATTAATATGTTACTATGTTGTAATTCTCCAAAATTTCTTGAACGGTGGTATGTTTAAGCCCCTACAGTTCACATTTCTGTATTATAAAAAGTATAATGTCTTATAGAACAAAGAGTAAATGGTTTAGATGTATACTGAAAGATGAAAAAGCTTCAGACAGTGACACAAATTAAAAAATTAGAGAATTTTCCTTTAAACAGAAATACTAATATCTAGAAATAATGCTAGAAGCCAAATATTTTTGCCAAAGATTTGATAGCAAAGACTAAGGGCTTCACTTGTAAAATTGAAATATTTATTCTAATAGCTATTTAGGCATTTTAATTTTTCAAACCACTGATAACCACACCAAAAGTCAATGGAGGTAAGCCAATTCTTGACCTATGCCTGACATAGCTGATCAAAATGCAAGCTGCCGTATGACTTGACTTCCAAAATCTAAGTTGAAATACCAAGATCATAATCTCAAAAGAAGTCAGGCTTTTGCCAATATCAAGACATTCCTTAATTTAAGATAGACTATACTTAAGACAGGAATTTCTTCAGAAAGAAATCTCTAAACTAATTCACATTTAGCAATTCAGTTTTGTATGCCACTGGTGTTTCAAAGGTAGCCTAGAAGATATTCAAATAGGTCAAACCAAGAACCCAGATAAATTTATAAGTTCAAGTCCATTTTCAAAATTTCAGCTGAATTAAGTTCTTAGTCGATGAGGCACATTAATCCACAGTGATGAGCTATAAAAAAAATCCCTTACTATGGGTAAAAAAAGGGCGTGTTATAAGGCTCATGTTGAAACATGAAAGAACACACTAGCAGAAAGTGAGTTGAACTGGCAATGAAAGATTATTCTTAGGAGTAAACAGTGGACAAAGAAAAGTGCAATTGTTTCTCTACTTCTGATAGCCAAGCACTATTTACCAACTATAAAAACCTGTGCTTTTCAGACAAGCATTTTTTCCTTTCAAGTATTCTAAAAATACTGCTGACCCAGAATGACTGTTAATCTGGTGTTTCCTCCTTAAAGATCTGATATAGTATTTCACTATGAACTTTGAAGACACTGAAAGCAACTGACTTATGTTCCTGGAACTTCACTTTTATCATGAACAAAAGCAGAGTTTGTTACACAGAAAAGGACTAAGTAACTACTGGATCATTCCTGCAAGAAAACACCAGCCCCTAGTTCTATTTCCATGCAGGGATAAATATTCAAGGGTTAATTTCCTTTACCATATAAATTAGGAATAAATATAAAGTTTGACACACACAAACAGCTTCAGAGGAAGTTATCTCTCCTTTACATCAGCAGTAGCTGTTTCATGTACCTTTGAAGAAATGAGGAATCATATTTTTCAGTCATTAATACAGTATGTGTTTCATACGCATTAAAAGCAGAAAAAATAGAAGAAGTGACAAAAACATAAGGCATGAAAGAAGTGACTTAAAGTATTTTGAATTTGCCAGCATATAACTCCCACCTTGTCATTAAGCCTGGAGAAATCTGTGTACCGTCTGAAAACCACCCAGCTTTCCTCTGGACTTCTCTTTACCAGTATTTTGTATACCTGTGTGGAAAGACAGGAATATCAGAAAAATTTGCAAAACTCCACACTGCGTTGTCTGGAAAGCTGAAATGATCCTTTATTTCTTAATGAAACAAAACTCGTGGATAAAAAAAATCTTAATTAGAGTAAAACAAAACCAAATAACAATTATCAGTACAAAGAGTTTAAATTAATTTCAGAATTTAAGGAAGGAGCTTCTGTAATTCCTAAATACATATAACTTCTGTCTGTAAGAAAGAATTAATTGCCCTGCAGATCAAAAGTCTTGGCTATCAAAAAAGTAAGGGAAGTGTGTTTTAATGATCTACTTTAACCTTTGCTAAATTATAGTTTTGCTCATTAATCCTGGAGGCCACTGTGTTTTTAAGATGACTGTTAATAATCAAGTACTGAGTGTGAGATTGTTTCAAAATGCCTCATCTGACTTGCTTCACAAAGAAAAATGATGCAGAATAAAATTACATCCTCCTCTGCATTTGTCTTGAACGTTAGGTTTTGTCTTTCCAAGCAAAATATGACTTCACTAGAAAACTTCATTAGAATAATTATACCAGCACTGTGTAACTGAAGTAATGGATTCTTTGAATCAGATTTTGCAAGGCAACAGCACAGCAGTACCATACACCTATTTAAAAGCAAACGGATAAAGAAAAAAACCCAGTAATAACAATAATACATTACTTTTCAGGAGGATTCTTATTCCAATGCCTAAACACAATGAATCTAACAACGAACAACTTCAGGTAGAAAACATTAAACAAGTGTCTAATGTCATAACCTTACTTTCTCCAGTGTAAGGAAAGAGAGGTTCTGCAATTGTACTGGGTTACTTTTCCCAGTCTGCATGTAAAAAAAATAATACAAGAAAGAAAAAGATATTTTTAGGATCATAATGATAAACAATCCCTCACATAACCAAATTCTATTTAAAACCTTTTCTAATCTATTACATAGTAAAATCTTTTCCAGTATTTCATGCTGTCACAGCAGGCTGTCTTAGCTGATAAGTGTATTTTTCTTGTTGCAGTCCCATTATGTGATAACCCCAGTGCTAGTCAACTTCTCTACAGGTCTGAGACTGTTTCTAGCAATTTTGTATTCCATAACAAATTAAGTTGCAGATAGTTACAGAAACTACAGATAACTATGGTGCAAATAAAAAGCAGTTTTTCAGCAAGTACTCTTATCTACGTTTTAAACACAATTTCACTTTCAAGAAGCATCATCTGTGGAAGTCACGGATTGTGTCAGAGGAAAAAGCTATTAGTTTTTAAAATTTAAGCTGCAAGACATGCTTACAAAGCTATCATTAAAATATAATTTTTCTGCCTTGCATTTTATGTATAAGTTCTTATCCAAATATTTTGTTACTCTGCTGTCATATTAGAAGTATAGACACTATTATTTTCATAAATAAAATGAAGTAAATGTAAAATTGTGAAGACTCTTCGGTAGTACACAGTAAAACACAGAACAAGAACCTCTGGAATATGCATGTGAATTTACTTGCTAATCAGTATTCTACTCTTGTATTCTACTGTAAGTTCTGCAAAAGCATTGTTTAAAAATGTATACGAGAAAAAATGGAATAATTTCCAAGTAAACATTAGATAACTTAAAAAAAAAATGTTCACCAATTACAGTGAACTTAACTGTAACAGGGAGTGCAATCAACTTGCGATTACTAGCCTCAAAATTATGGTCAACCCAAAAAAACCATGTTTGGTTTTCCTGTCAAAGTTAAAAAGGTGGTTGGGTGTTTTTTGGCTTCTCTTTAAGGTTTACAATTAATGAATAAGAACTAGAATATTACAAAACCACCTCTCAGTTCCTTCATACAAGATCTTGGGTAAAAATCACAAATTAATTCAAAGAATTCACTTAAGTCCACTCAATCATGAATGCTTTATTCTATAAATAAAAAATCATCAATGAAAATACACCCATATGTGGTAACATTCTCTGGCTGATTCAGCATCTTCTTATCATTTCTACTTGGCTTTAAAAAAAAAAAAGGCGAGAAAAAAGGAAAAAGAAAAAAGTGCTAATTGAACATTCCAGGACTGTGAATTCACCTAAGACCAAATGTTTACGAAGAGATGTTTTTCATCTCCCATAAGGTTCTCTCTCCCGTAAGCTTCAGCAACCACATACTCTCACATGCACTAACATCTAACTCCTGAAGTTTGGACATCATTCAGCTTAATCAGATTCTTATTTTTGGGAATTATGAGATGCTACCAACACTAAAAAAAGAATTCAGCAATTGAGTCTCCTCTCTTTTACAAGTGATTTTAATTTAATTTTCACTGTCTTCCATCTCATTGATTCAGCACCGCAAAAGCAACCCACATTTCTAGGACTAATTACTTGCTGGCCTTAATGCACAACATGCAACTGAAAACAGTTAATTGTGTGCTTTCAGAAACTAACACAGCAATGGAAGTGAAACTGGGAAGAGCAAAAATGCACCCAAGCATTTTACAGTGGAAGAATGTATCACTTTTACTGTGACCTGGCCTTCCATATACAATAAGGAGACAAAGTTGTCATTCTTAATACAGAAGAACACCTTACAGGCACACTGGAATATGTCTTGGCAATGTCTTCAAGAAAGACACAGAGGAGCTGGAACAAGCCCAGAGAAGGGCAACAAGCTCGTGAAAGGTTTAGAGGGTAAGTCATGTGAGGCTGAGGGAGCTGGGGATATTTATCCTGGAGAAAAGGAGGCTCAGGAGAGACCTTATCGCTCCCTATAACCACCTGAAAGGAGGCTGTAGCCAGGTGGGGGTCGGTCTCTTCTGTCAAGCGAACAGCAACAGGACAAGAGGAAATGGCCTCAAGCTGCACCAGGGGAGGTTCAGGTTAGACATCAGGAAGAATTTCTTCTTGGAAAGGGTTGTTAAACATTGCAATGAGCTGCCCACAGAGGTGGTGCAGTCACCATCCCTGGAGGTGTTCAAGAAATGACTGGATGTGGCACTTTGTGCCATGGTCTGGTTGTCAAGGTGGTGATCAAAGGCTGGACTCGATCTTAGAGGTCTTTTCCACTCTAAAGGATTCTGTGGTATCTTCAGACCAATCCTTGTCCATATAACAATACTGATCGTAGTTTTAGTTTTGAAGGTTATTATTTAAAACAAAATTTGTAATCTTTTAAAAAAAATTCTGCTCTTCTCTTATGCTATCATGCACAAAGATGATAGAAACTGAAAATCTCAGGAAAAGACATGGTATCATTCTCAAGTAACTAAAAAGCAGCATTATTTAACTTTTTGCAAAAAACCCTTGATTTCATTAGTATTTTAACTGTCATAAAGATTCTGCACTTCTCTCATCTAAAAGAAAACAGGAGGAAAAAAAGTTTGCCTGCTATTTCCCTCTCCTTACCCATTTCTGATGGATGTTGTTCATCTTAAGTAATATAACTAATAATCAGTAACAAACAGCTTCCATCAGTCCCACAAGCACTACGGTATTATCTCAAAGAAGTATTTCAACCACACCCACAAAAACAAATGTAGAAGTGCACCGATATATTTATGGCATGCAAAAAAAAAAATGAGCTGCCAGCTACAGTGCACTTTCAGAAAAATCAATACCAACCAGTTAGGCTGCTTTTCTGGCACAAGATATGGCATAAGTGACTTTTCAGTCTGTTTGCAGAGCAGATTTCCCCTTACTAGAAACTAAGCTGGGCAAGAAGTTGAAACCTACATGTTTGAACTTTAACAGAAATGTTTTAACTCACTAATAACTGCAAAGGGCAACATCAAGGTTTCTTATCATTCATTTCAAATAAAAGACTACATTTTATTTAAGAAGTTTAACTACACAGAACTTATACAAGTTCAATTTCACAAGGAGCTGTAACTGTGCAAGGAATTCCTGACTTTTCCAGCAGAAATTGATACATGAAGCAGAACAAATTCCTTCTATTCCACACACACAATTACAAGAAAGACTGCTTTCTAGTCCCAGTTTTCCCACCTGTATAACAGGAATGATGCTTTCCTGTCAGGAAGTATTTTGAAGCTAAACTGGTAAACATCCCTGAACGGCAAGATTAATTGCTGAAAGACAATGCAAAGCACATTCAATTGTTATCTTGTCATTACAGGATCAACTACACTACGCCCGAAACTTACAGTGAATTTTGCCCTTTCTTCCATCACCTCATAGCCCAGAATAGTAGGTGTGGATGGTCGATCTTCCCAGCTCCTGGAATCTGCGTTCTGCTCTATTTCTTCTACAGGCTGAGTACAGTATTCTATGGATGTATCCAGAGCTGTAAACTTAGTCCTAACAAGTGGACTGCTACATGCAGACGACGTGGAACCAATCTGGTCAGGCACGCTCATCTTTTTAAAACTATCAACTGCAGAGTCCTCCAGCTGTCCTTTTGAGGAGCTCGAACTCGTTGAGATGCTCCCAAAGGAAGAACTTCTTTGGTTTCTGTTTGTAAAGCTGGATGATGAATTTCCAATAGGAATAGGAACAGGGACATATGGTGTTGCCATCCTTCATGAAAAAAAAACCTCAGTTTTTGGTCCAAGAATTTAAGCTTCATTCGCTGTATAAACCATGTTTTCTCTTGTTTTCAAGAACTGTACCTGCAATTAAGGACAGGAAATACTGCTGTCATTTTTAAGTCAAAGCAACACTAAGAGCTTTGGAAAAAAAAATCTGTATTAGCTCTGAGATGGTACATAGCAGTACTGATGGTAAAACATTTGAATTTGGCTTCATATAAAATGGTGCTTTTCAGTTGTATCTCAACTATTTGACAGCTAGCTTCACAAGAGTTCTGTCTTCCACAGCTAAGAAAATTAAAATGGCAAAGAAGTAAAGCAAGATTACAAAAGAGAAAAATCCTTTTGTCCTTTGTGACTTAAGTGTTATTTGGTTTTATTCAAAGAGTCAGCAATTTTTTGGCATACAAGAAGGAGTAATTTTAGTGACTGTTCAAACAGTACAAAAGGTTTTCTCAGAATTGGTTCTGTAAGACATCCACTGCAAACTATGCAAGCCAAACACACAGGCAACAATATACATGACATGAATCAAAAGACATGAGAGCAAACAACTTAGGTGAAAACATATTTGCATATTACACACTCGCCGAAGTATAATGGGTCTGTTTTCAATGCAAAATATTTTTTCAAAACAACTCTGTTGTATGTAATGCTGCAAACATTTGTCACAAAGTTAAATGGGCACATTTTCTGGAGTCTGAATTGAAGCAATTAAGTTTTATAAGCATGCATATCAAAAGCAGGGTTGTTACAGCAGGTTTTTTTCCATTCCAGAAGATTAAAATGGAAAAAAAAAAAGTGCATGGAAAAAAGATAAATAAACAATTTAGTATTTTTTCTTGAACAAAACCATTTCAAACGAGTCTTTTGCGTGCATGTGTGTACATTTCTGGAAAAAAAGCAAAATAAAATTAAAATGGCAGTATCAAACTGCCAAAAAAGCACCATCTCCTCATTTTAACAAAGTACCCAAAGAAGGGCTCTTACAAGATGCAAATTAAATGCCACCTCTTTGGATTAACAGGATTTGAGCCATGATCCATTTCACCCAGGAATAAACCAATCAACCAGGAGGCTGCAGGAAGCTGTGAAATGGGAAACCGCCAACCTGACTCACATCAGACAATCAATCATACACTGCAGCAAAACCAAATGAGATTCCCAATTGCAAGGGTGAAGTGATGCTTTCACTCTCATGCTCTAAATTAATCCTAGAGAACATGAATAAAGAAATAAAATTTAAATGAACCAGCACCAGCAAGACTGAAAAATTGTCTTGAACAAATTCTTTGAGTGAAGGAAAAAACAAACTTAGTCATCCTTTCAGCTACATCAGGAAGTCTTCACACACACTCTATCAGAAATTTCAGGTAACTTGACCAGGAGAACAATTTCAAACTGGCAGTGATTCCTTGGGAACATCTCTACTTCACTGTGGAATGAGGCTGGACACTTGGCAGCATTCTGAGGGTGTTGAAATGTCAGTATCATAAACCCCTGCTGACTCAGCTGGTCAGGGACAGGATTTGAAGTATCCAGCAGCTTCTGTTGCAGCAGAGTCCCGTGCTTGGTTATGTGAGTGAAGCCACGTGTCAGACATCTGACCTGCTTCAGCCTCACTTAGTGTGAGAGAAGCAAGTCACACCTGTCTCCGAGACAAGATGTTCTCCTGGAGCTACACCAAGATTTAAATCCCTTTTTCCACCCACATCTCATAAGCAAATATATTTTCTGCCTCAAACAATAAGCTCTGCAATAATTTTTCTTAAATACAAGGTGTGAAGCATTGTCTGATAAATTTTCTCTACCAATATTCTCCAAACAAATAAATATCTAAATGAAACACTGAAAAAGGTAACTCCTTTTTCACTTGTCACTTCAATGACTCTTCCATGTTACCAGCATAAGGAATTGAGACCATGCCCTTAAACAACGTCCCACTCAGCTATGGTCTTGGGAGGTGCAGGATTAAATTCCTGTAAACAGAAGAACCTAAGTGAGTCCAGACTGCAAAAAATCAAATGATCTATACATAAAAGTGATTATTCTCTGTTGCATGACGTGACTGTGAACCTGGAATGGAAAAAAAGCCCACACTTCAGGGAACCTGTTGAAGTTCACTTAGGAGTTTGTGGAATTTTAAGATGCAAAAAAAGCTTGTGCTCTTCATCACTTTATGAAAAGAACCAAACCAAACCAAATGCAAAACCCCACAATGACATTTTCACCAGTTAAAATACTTGTGAACAGTGTCTTTCCCAGAAGAACTTCCTCCTTTAAAGTGAAATGCCAGTCAAGAACTTACAATCTGGAGCTCGTGTATTTACTACATATTACTCTCAAATGCACACGAATTTCTGAGCAGCTGCACCAATCTGGCAAGCAAGAGAGCTCAACAGAGATGATCCTGAGGATAAAGCCCGTGGTGTCGAGAGGCCAACACCTACACTGTACGTGCTTCAGCAGCTTTCATTTCAGACCAGCTCTAATTTGGTACCACTGCCTGGATGCTTATTAGCAGCTGGACTGCACTAAACCTGCTCCCAGGGTACATTTTCTGGTTTAGTTTCTTTTGTACTCTGCAAGGCCATCCCAAATTGTGAGTCGATGCATATTAAAGGTGATGGTGACAGTATTTTCTTCTGAAGGACATTCTTGACTCAATCTGACACAGTAAACATACCCACAGACAAATAAAAAGGGCTGATACTACCAGTGTCACATGCAGATTCCTATAACTTTGAAGAGTACAGGAAAGTATTCTTTGAGTAACAGAAATGTCACGTCAAGTGAGCAAATGGCACACTGCGCCACTTAACTTGAATTTCTTTTTTTTGTAAAAAAAAAAGTTGAAAGAAATATACAAGAATATTACATTACCGGACTCCCAAATACATTTATATTCATAAATACTTATGTAAATCCATCTTCAACTGTAAAAGTATCACAATTTCCCAGTATGTAAAATATTTACCTGCTATGAGTCACAACAGAGTTCAAAAATCACATCAATCTGCACTTTATGAAGGCTGCTAAATATTAGAAAAAAATACAATGCTCAAACGAGAGTCACAACCCTAGGAATCAAGCCTTATCTACAAATATAGTTTACTGCCAATTCATGCAATAAAAGGAACTGAGAACAATTCGTTCAAAAAAAATCCTTTTAGACAAACCACGTCACTCCCCACTTACCTCGGCGCAGCGAGGAGGGTTTATGCACTCAGTTTGCTCCTACCCCAGCTGCACAGAACCAGCAGAATCATTGCAGCACACCAACTTTCGGGGCAAACCGCTCATGACACCTATGAGATAACCCAGAGACTGCACTTTCTCGTCCAGCTATTTACTTGACTTTTTGCAAGAAATTTGCTTCCTGTTTGGAACCTGTACTGTGTTTAGTTTGATTCGCAGCTGTGAGTTAAGAATGGAAAGAGAAGGAAGAGAACATTTGCTGGAAGGGCTGAACTGCGAGATCCGAAACAGGACAGGACAGTCCCGGGAACCCAGCCGTCACATGCCACAGAGCAGCATGACACCAACTTACCCCAGTGTTTACAGCAGCCACCTCCCTTTCTGCGGGTGAAGCAAATAAGCTGTAATAAAACCACTTAAAAAGGGTTTGCCTGCAGCTTGCGGCTATCGCAGTTCCAAACCTTTTTAAGCTAATGGCTTGTATATTCAGCGAGAAACATGTAAGCCACACGATTCAAGAGTAATAGATTAGAAACAAAGCAATCCTTGCTTAACAGTTGTAATTGGATTTAGAAGACTTTTAGCTATGCAATACTATTTGCGATCTGGTTACATATATTGTGTCTCTGTTTGGACAACGTACACAAGCTGATCTCTGATGTTTAGGGTTTAAGTGCTACTGAGGAATGTCACCTGAAGAACAAGTGGAATATATAGAGAAACAACTTGCTAACTTAGGTTTCATGATTTCTTTAAATAACCATTTTGTCCCGACTTCAGCCAAGTTACCTAACAACATTTTTTACCTGCTTACGAACTCGAAATGAGGGGGGGCTATTTATCACACCTCACATATACAGGAGTAATTCCTGCCCCAAAGAGTCTGTCACGGAAGCAGAAACAACTGCAGGTACCTTGCTCCCAAAACCTGCACATCAGGGAGCGCCACTTCTGACTGTTCTGAAACCCAGAACCAAACCAGCCCGGTCGGCACCGCTGGGGCAGCGCCCGGCCCGGCCCTGCCGCCGAGGGGCCGCGCTCAGGGAGCGCCGCCGCCGCTTTACGTAACTCCAGGGGCGGCCCCGAGCCCGCGGCACCGGAGAGGCCCGGGAAACCCTCCCGGGCGCTCCGCACCGCTGCGGGAACCGGCCGAGGAAACAAACACCT